>OU795037.1:51976505-52212786 GCA_917208275.1 Patella pellucida | reverse complement strand
GTGCCAGAAAATTATTTATCTATTTGAAAAGAGCAGTGAACGTGCTTTCTACTAATATGTAGCATGATATCTGGAATTTCGTATTAAGACCCGTATTTTTACTTTAAATAACCCCCCCCCCCCCCATCATTTTATAGATTTTTGTACCGTTCGTCTTTGATCACCTCTGGAGGTAAGTAAATATAAATGTGCCATAAAATTATTTATATATTTGAAAAGAACAATGAAAGTGCTTTTCAGTAATATGTAACATGATATCTGGAATTTCGTATTAAGACCCGTATTTTTACTTTAAATCCCCCCCCCCCCATCATTTTATAGATTTTTGTACCGTTCGTCTTTGATCACCTCTGGAGGTAAGTAAATATAAATGTGCCAGAAAATTATTTATATTTTTAAAAAGAGCAGTGAACGTGCTTTCTACTAATATGTAGCATGATATTTGGAATTTCGTATTAAGACCCGTATTGTTACTTTAAATACCTCCCCCCCCCATCATTTTATAGATTTTTGTACCGTTCGTCTTTGATCACCTAGCATGATATCTGGAATTTCGTATAAGACCCGTATTTTTATACGCCCACATTTTCATGTGGACGTATTATGTCGTCGCCCCTGTCCGTCCGTCCGTCCGTCCGGACGTCCGTCCGTCCACAATTGTTTGTGGACTCTCTACAGGTCACAATTCTTGTCCGATTTTGACGAAACTTAAAATATAGGTTTATCCCCAAAATATCTCGGCTGCTTTCGATATTGGCATGTATCGGATCAAAACTTCATGGATTATGGCCCCTGATTGTACGAAAAATCACGTTTTAGCTTGTAGACCCTATAGAGGTCACAATTTTGAACCGATTTTGATGAAACTTTACATGCATGTTTATAACCCAAAGATCTTGGTTCCTTTCGATATTTGCACCTATCGGAACGTAAATTCCTGAATTATGGCCCCTGATTGTCCGAAAATTCACCTATTTTAGCTCGTGGTACCTCTGGAGGTTACAATTATTATCCGATTTGAAAAACCGTTCGATTATATCACCGTTACACCCTAAGGAAGGTCGAGTTCAAATTTTGGAAAAATCGGACCAAAATTACCATACAAAATGGCCGCCGTTTGTACGCAAATACTGTTAAAAAATGGTATATCAAGGTTGTGGACCCTGTAGAGATCACAATTTTAATTCGATTTTGATGAAACTTAAAATGCATGGTTATAACCCAAAGATCTTGGTTCCTTTCAATATTTGCGCATATCGGATCGTAACTTCCTGAATTATGGCCCCTGATTATACGCAAAATCGTCTTGGTTTAGCCTGTGGTCCCTCTGGAGGTTACATTAATTATCCGATTTAAAAAATCGTTTGATAATATCACCGTTACACCCTAAGGAAGGTTGAGTTTGAATTTCAGAAAAATGGGACCAAAATTGCCATACAAAATGGCCGCCATTCGTACGCAAATACTGTTATAAAATGGTATATCAAGGTTGTGGATCCTGTAGAGGTCAAAATTTTAATTCGATTTTGATGAAACTTATAATGCATGGTTATAACCCAAAGATCTTGGTTCCTTTCAATATTTGCGCATATCGGATCGTAACTTCCTGAATTATGGCCCCTGATTATACGCAAAATCGTCTTGGTTTAGCTTGTGGTCCGTCTGGAGGTTACAATTTAATTAACCGATTTAAAAAATCGTTTGATAATATCACCGTTACACCCTAAGGAAGGTTGAGATCAAATTTTGGAAAAATCGGACCAAAATTACCATACAAAATGGCCGCCGTTCGTACGCGAATACTGTTAAAAAATGGTATATCAATGGTTGTGGACCCTGTAGAGATCACAATTTTAATTCAATTTTGATGAAACTTGAAATGCACGGTTATAACCCAAAGATCTTGGTTCCTTTTGATATTTGCGCATATCTGATCGTAACTTCTTGAATTACGGCCCCTGATTATATGCAAAATCGGCTTTGTTTAGCTTGTGGTCCCTCTGGAGGTCACAATTATTATCTGATTTAAAAAATCGTTTGATTATATCACCGTTACACCCTAAGGAAGGTTGAGTTCGAATTTCGGGAAAATTCGGAACAAAATTGCCATACAAAATGGCTGCCGTTCGTACGCAAATACTGTTAAAAAATGGTATATCAAGGTTGTGGATCCTGTAGAGGTCACAATTTAAATTTGATTTTGATGAAACTTAAAATGCATGGTTATAACCCAAAGATCTTGCTTCCTTTTAATATTTGTGCATATCGGATCGTAACTTCCTATATTATGGCCCCTGATTATACGCAAAATCGTCTTGGTTTAGCTTGTGGTCCCTCTGGAGGTTACAATAATTAACCGATTTAAAAAATCGTTTGATTATATCACTGTTACACCCTAAGGAAGGTCGAGGTCAAATTTCGGAAAAATCGGACCGAAATTACCATACAAAATGGCCGCCGTTCGTACGCGAATACGTTAAAAAATGGTATATCAAGGTTGTGGACCCAGTATAGGTCACAATTTTAATTTGATTTTGATGGAACTTGAAATGCATGTTTATAACCTAAAGATCTTGATTCTTTTCGATATTTGCGCATATCAAATTGTAATTTAATGAATTATAGCCTTTGATTGTAGGAAAAATCACTTTCGATTTTGCTTGTTCTCTAACCATCTCTCGAAAATGTGGGCGTATCCTGCCTGGCAGTGCCAGCTTACTATCTTTACTTTAAATACCCCCCCCCCCCCATCATTTTATAGATTTTTGTACCGTTCGTCTTTGATCACCTCTGGAGGTAAGTAAATATGAATGTGCCAGAAAATAATTTAAATATTTGAAAAAAGCAATGAACGTGCTTTCTACTTATATGTGGCATGATATCTGGAATTTCGTATTAAGACCCGTAATTGGACATTGAATGCCCCCCTCCCATCATTTATTAGATTTGCTTACCGTTCGTCTTTGATCATTTCTTAATGTAATTAAATATGATTGTGCCAGAAAATTATTTATATATTTGAAAAGAGTAATTAATGCGCTTTTCAGTGATATTTAACATGATATTTGGAATTTCGTATTAAGACCCGTATTTTTACTTTATATACCCCCCCCACCCGTCCATCATTTAATAGATTTTGGTACCATTCGTCTTTGACCACCTCTCAAGGTAAGTAAATATAAATGTGCCAGAAAATTATTTATATTTTTCAAAAGAGCAGTGCACAAGCTTTCTACTAATATGTAGCATGATATCTGGAATTTCGTATTAAGACCCGTAATAAGACATTGCATACCCCCCACCCCCATCATTTAATAGATATTGGTACCTCTTAAGGTAATCAAATATGATTGTGCCAGAAAATTATTTATATATTTGAAAAGAGTAATTAATGTGCTTTTCAGTGATATTAAACATGATATTAGGAATTTCGTATTAAGACCCGTATTTTTACTTTAAATACCCCCCCTCCCATCATTTAATAGATTTTGGTACCGTTCTTCTTTGACCACCTCTCAAGGTAAGTAAATATAAACGTGCCAGAAAATTATTTATACTTTTTAAAAGAGCAGTGAGCGTGCTTTCTACTATGTAGCATGATATCTGGAATTTCGTATTAAGACCCGTATTTTTACTTTAAATACTCCCCCCCCGTCCTTTAATAGATTTGGGTACCGTTCGTCTTTTATCACCTCTGAAGGTAAGTTTATGTGAATGTGCCATAAAATTATTCAGTGATATGTAACATGATATCTGGAATTTTGTATTAAGACCCGTATTTTTACTTTAAATACCCCCCCCCCCCCAAAAAAAATCATTTAACAGATTTTGGTACCGTTCGTCTTTGACCACCTCTCAAGGTAAATAAATATAAATGTGCCAAAAAATATTTATATTTTTCAAAAGAGCACTATTCTTTTTAAATATATAGATAATTTTCTGGCACATTTATATTTATTTACCTTGAGAGGTGGTCAAAGACTAAGGTACCAAAATCTATTAAATGATGGTGGGGTATTTAAAGTTAAAATCCGGGTCTTAATACGAAATTCCAGATATCATGTTACATATCACTGAAAAGCACATTCAATGTTCTTTTCAAATATATAAATAATTTTATGGCACATTCAGATAAACTTACCTTCAGAGGTGATCAAAGATGAACGGTACCAAAATATATTAATTGATGGGGGGGGGAGGTATTTAAAGTAAAAATACAGGTCCTAATACGAAATTCCAGATATCATGCCACATATTAGTAGAAAGCACGTTCACTGCTCTTTTTAAAAATATAAATAATTTTCTGGCACATTTATATTTACTTACCTTGAGAGGTGGTCAATTACGAACGGTACCAAAATCTATTAAATGATGGGGGGGGGGGTATTTAAAGTAAAAATACGGGTCTTAATACGAAATTCCAGATATCATGTCACATATCAGTAGAAAGAACGTTCACTATTCTTTTTAAATATATAGATAATTTTCTGGCACATTTATATTTATTTACCTTGAGAGGTGGCCAAAGACTAAGGTACCAAAATCTATTAAATGATGGGGTGAGGGAGTATTCAATATCTAATTACGGGTCTTAATACGAAATTCCAGATATCATGCCACATATTAGTAGAAAGCACGTTCACTGCTCTTTTTAAAAATATAAATAATTTTCTGGCACATTTATATTTACTTACCTTGAGAGGTGGTCAAAGACGAACGGTACCAAAATCTATTAAATGATGGGGGGGGGGTTTAAAGTAAATATACGGGTCTTAATACGAAATTCCAAATATCATGTTGAATATCACTGAAAAGCACATTAATTACTCTTTTCAAATATAGAAATATTTTTCTGGCAGAGGTGATCAAAGAGGAACGGTACCAAAATCTATTAAATGATGTGGGGGGGGGTATTTAAAGTAAAAATACGGGTCTTAATACAAAATTCCAGATATCATGTTACATATCACTGAAAAGCACATTCATTGTTTGTTTTAAATATATAAATAATTTTATGGCACATTCACATAAACTTACCTTCAGAGGTGATAAAAGACGAACGGTACCCAAATCTATTAAAGGATGGGGGGGGAGTATTTAAAGTAAAAATACGGGTCTTAATACGAAATTCCAGATATTATGCTACATATCAGTAGAAAGAACGTTCACTATTCTTTTTATATATATGTATAATTTTCTGGCACATTTGTATTTACTTACCTTGAGAGGTGGTCAAAGACGAACGGTACCAAAATCTATTAAATGATGAGGGGGGGAGTATTCAATGTCTAATTACGGGTCTTAATATGAAATTTCAAATATCATGTTAGATATCACTGAAAAGCACATTAATTACTCTTTCCAAATATATAAATAATTTTCTGGCACAATCATATTTGATTACCTTCAGAAATGATCAAAGACGAACGGTACGCAAATCTATTAAATGATAGGAGGTGGGGGGCATTCAATGTCCAATTACGGGTCTTAATACGAAATTCCAGATATCCTGCCACATATAAGTAGAAAGCACGTTCATTGCTCTTTTCAAATACATAAATTATTTTCTGGCACATTCATATTTACTTACCTCCAGAGATGATCAAAGACGAACGGTACAAAAATCTATTAAATGATGGGGGGGGGGGGGGGTATTTAAAGTAAAAATACGGGTCTTAATACGAAATTCCAGATATCATGTTATATATCACTGAAAAGCACATTCATTGTTCTTTTCAAATATATAAATAATTTTATGGCACATTCGCATAAACTTACCTTCAGAGGTGATCAAAGACGAACGGTACCAAAATCTATTAAATGATTGGGGGGGGGGAGTATCTAAAGTAAAAATACGGGTCTTAATACGAAATTCCAGATATCATGCCACATATCAGTAGAAAGCACGTTCATTGTTCTTTTTAAATATATAAGTAATTTTCTGGCACATTTATAATTATTTACCTTGAGAGGTGGTCAAAGACGAACGGTACCAAAATCTATTAAATGATTGGGGTGGGGGTGGGGGTATTCAATGTCTTATTACGGGTCTTAATACGAAATTCCAGATATCATGCTACATATTAGTAGAAAGCACGTTCACTGCTCTTTTGAAAAATATAAATAATTTTCTGGCACATTTATATTTACTTACCTTGAGAGGTGATCAAAGACGAACGGTACGAAAATCTATTAAATGCTGGACGGGTGGGGGGGGGTATATAAAGTAAAAATACGGGTCTTAATACGAAATTCCAAATATCATGTTAAATATCACTGAAAAGCGCATTAATTACTCTTTTCAAATATATAAATAATTTTCTGGCACAATCATATTTGATTACCTTCAGAGATGATCAAAGACGAACGGTACGCAAATCTATTAAATGATAGGAGGGGGGCATTCAATGTCCAATTACGGGTCTTAATACGAAATTCCAGATATCATGCCACATATAAGTAGAAACAACGTTCACTGCTCTTTTGAAAAATATATATAATTTTCTGGCACATTTATATTTACTTACCTTGAGAGGTGGTCAAAGACGAACGGTACCAAAATATATTTAATGATGGGGGGGGTATTTAAAGTAAAAATACGGGTCTTAATACGAAATTCCAAATATCATGTTAAATATCACTGAAAAGCACATTAATTACTCTTTTCAAATATATAAATAATTTTCTGGCACAATCATATTTGATTACCTAAAGAGGTACCAAAATCTATTAAATGATGGGGGTGGGGGGTATTCAATGTCTTATTACGGGTCTTAATACAAAATTCCAGATATCATGCTACATATTAGTAGAAAGCACGTTTACTGCTCTTTTGAAAAATATAAATAATTTTCTGGCACATTTATATTTACTTACCTTGAGAGGTGGTCAAAGACGAACGGTACCAAAATCTATTAAATGATGGGGGGGGGGGGTATATAAAGTAAAAATACGGGTCTTAATACGAAATTCCAAATATCATGTTAAATATCACTGAAAAGCGCATTAATTACTCTTTTCAAATATATAAATAATTTTCTGGCACAATCATATTTGATTACCTTCAGAGATGATCAAAGACGAACGGTACGCAAATCTATTAAATGATGGGAGGGGGGCATTCAATGTCCAATTACGGGTCTTAATACGAAATTCCAGATATCATGCCACATATAAGTAGAAAGAACGTTCACTGCTCTTTTGAAAAATATATATAATTTTCTGGCACATTTATATTTACTTACCTTGAGAGGTGGTCAAAGACGAACGGTACCAAAATCTATTAAATGATGGACGGGTGGGGGGTATATAAAGTAAAAATACGGGTCTTAATACGAAATTCCAAATATCATGTTAAATATCACTGAAAAGCGCATTAATTACTCTTTTCAAATATATAAATAATTTTCTGGCACAATCATATTTGATTACCTTCAGAGATGATCAAAGACGAACAGTACGCAAATCTATTAAATGATAGGAGGGGGGCATTCAATGTCCAATTACGGGTCTTAATACGAAATTCCAGATATCATGCCACATATAAGTAGAAAGCACGTTCATTGCTTTTTTCAAATATATAAATTATTTTCTGGCACATTCATATTTACTTACCTCCAGAGGTGATCAAAGACGAACGGTACAAAAATCTATAAAATGATGGGGGGGGGGTATATAAAGTAAAAATACGGGTCTTAATACGAAATTCCAGATATCATGTTACATATCACTGAAAAGCACTTTCATTGTTCTTTTCAAATATATAAATAATTTTATGGCACATTCACATAAACTTACCTTCAGAGGTGATCAAAGACGAACGGTACCAAAATATATTAATTGATGGGGGTGGGGGAGTTTTCAATGTCTAATTACGGGTCTTAATACGAAATTCCAGATATCATGCTACATATAAGTAGAAAGCACGTTTACTGCTCTTTTCAAATAGATAAATAATTTTCTGGCACATTTATATTGACTTGCCTTGAAAAGCGAAAAGTGTGTATCAGTGTGTGTGTTGGGGGGGGGGGGCTGTATTTGAAATAAAAATGAGAGACTTAATCCAAAATTCTGTAGATCTATACTGAAAAGTAAAGTTAAGTCTCTCTTGAAATGTATTTATTATACTTTCGACGGAATGCATATATACTTTTTAAATTAAAATTGATACATTCATACAAGTTTCGTAGCCTTCGCTTATTGAATTAAAGAGAGTGGTGGGGGGTGGGGCGAGTGTCAAAATACATGTCTTAATACGAAATTCCAGATATTGTGTCATACATAACCGGAAGTGTGTATGGCATTTTAACTATACTTGTTATTTTCTGGCACATTCATGATTACATACTTTAGAAGAGATAAAAGAATTTTAATTTGAGCGAAGAAATCGCCTCTAAAAATAGACTACTTTCAGTTCATTTTATTTATCGAAGGCTTGGATTAGCTCATACCGAGCACGTGGTTTCACTGAAGTCCTGGTCATCCAGCGAATTTCTTATTGTGTGCTGAGTTGATTGTCCCTTATTGTGTGGTAAGTGGTCTTATTGTGTGGTGGCTAATTGTGTGCTAGCTTGATTTCGGCAGTCAAATGTGTTTGCTTGTATTTGCACAAACAAGCAGCACAAGAAAAGTTGTTCACATGAAAAATCTGGTTAAGTCGTCCACATCCGTCGGTGGATTTCCACACTCGTTGGTGGAGTTGTCCACATTTGTGCGTTTGAACCTATTTGAACTTGCGTAAGTAGTCTAAAGCACTAGACACATTAGACGAATCATTCGGGCGAATCAATCGGTGCCGAATTTTATTCGGCCGAATGGGTGGACACACCAGCCGAATGTTTCAGCCGATTCACCAGTCGATTGTATCACTTTTCACGTCACATGATTAAAAAAGGCGGCGTCTATGTCTTCAAACAATCACGTGATTTCTCGATAGGACTCTATTAGGAGTGCTGATTGGCTAATGAATTCTACATTCGGCCGAATGATTCGGCGAAGTGGACACACCAGGCGAATAAATATTTGGCCGAATATATCAAACATGTTTGATTCGGGCGATTCATTCGGCCGATTAGAAATTCGGCCGAATGACAGTGGACACACTAGGCAATTTCGACGCTGATTGATCCGGCCGAATCATTCAGCTAGTGTGTCCACCGCTTTGGACTGTATCAATTGTAACATTAAACACACAGTTTAACGTTACAAGTAGGCCTATAGTACCGGTTGGTTAGATAATAGAATTTAGAATAGGCCTACCCAAATCAATCATGATTTCAACAAGGCACACAAATTGACCTATTCGACTGATCAAGCTGGCAACCATAAAAAAAAACCACACTCATTGTTGGAGTCGTCCACACGACTTAGTTTGGGTTATACTTATTTAAATACCGTAATACTTTGGAAAAGTCGTCTACACGACATAGTTTACTTTCGGGACACATAGTCATAAGCCATAAGGTATCACCCTTTCTCACTGTTTTTTTTAGAAAATTTAAATTGTAAAGCTAGAGCGACAACATTCATAAATAAACAACAAAGTATATCATTTTTATGCGCCCACATTAGAAATGTGGTCGTATATTGGCGTCGCCCAATCCGTACGTACGTACGTACGTCCGTCTGTGAACGCTCTAGAGGCTAAAGATTATTTCTAATTGACTTTAAATTCATACACAGTGTTTAAGGTCATGAGATGAAGAAAACTATTGATTTTCAGCGGTTTTCGATAATTACTGTCAGTTATGGCCCTTGATCACTTCAAAAAATCTTGTGAACGCTCTAGAGGCTAAAGTTTATTTCTAATTGACTTTGAATTCATACACAGTGTTTAAGGTCATGAGACGAAAAAGCCTATTGATTTTCAGCGATTTCCGATAATTGCTGTCAGAGTTATGGCCCTTGATCACTTCAAAAAATCTTGTGAACGTTCTAGAGGCGAAAGTTAATATCCGATTGACTTTAAATTCATACACAGTGTTTAAGGTCATGAGACAAAGCATCCTATTGATTTTCGGCGATTTCCGATAACTGTTGTCAGAGAAATTGCCCTTGATCACTTCAAAAATCTTGTTGTCGCTCTAGAGGCTAAAGTTAATATCTGATTGTCTTTAGATTTATACACAGTGTTTAAGGTCATGAAACAAAGAAGCCTATTGATTTTCATCGATTTCCGATAATTACTGTCAGAGTTATGCCAGTTATGGCCCTTGATCACTTGAAAAAATCTTATGGACGCTCTAGAGGCTTAAGTTCATATCTGATTGACTTTAAATTTATACACAGTGTTTATGGTCATGAAATGAAGAAGCTTCTTGATTTTTTATCGATTTCCGATAATTACTGTCAGAGTTATGGCCCTTGATCACTTCAAAAAACCTTGTGGACGCTCTAAAGGCTAAAGTTATGACTTTCCGATTGACTTTAAATTTATACACAGTGTTGAAGGTCATGAAACGAACAAGCATATTGAGTTTCATTGAATTTTGATAACTTGAAAAGCTAAATCCAGAATATTAAATGTTTCTTATACTAAACGTTAGCATGGAGGAGAACTTTATCAAATCCAAACATATTCAAATGATTTTCTGATAATTACATAATGAGTTGTTACTTTTAATCAGACTTTAGTGTATTATAAATGTTTCATTACCGAAAAAAGTAAAATATGCGACAACTCTTGTTGACTGCCCGGACGATTTAAATAATCATCAAGACATAACAATTTCATTTATAATATAACAATTTTATTATATTTATGAACATTTCTTTAATATAAAAATTGATATAAGCCCCATGTACAAATTTATTTCTACACCGCCACAAAACGCCCTGTGTCATTTAAAAGCTCTGATACACTTTTTCCCCCTGACTGTTCATATAATTCCCATATTTAAACAAATTTCCGTCTATCGTCTCAAATGTCTTCCTTTGTCGTCGCCTTAATTTGTTTTCTGATACTCGTCTTTGGTGTAGCTCTGCAGTTTTTGATTTGTCATCGCCCAAACTCATCTATTTTTATCAACCAATAAAATCCAACGTTACATATATAAAATGAAAGTAGAATATATTATCCATTCTTTTAGCTCAGAACTGAGGTGTTATTTCAGGTTATCTTACAAAATTCATAGCTTCGTAATAAATATTATTAATAAAAGTTGCTCACAATTATATTAAAGGGGTGCACTCTCATCCTAAACTTCTATAATTTTTCAATATTTTAAAGTAAAAGAACAGTAATATTCTGAGTCAAAATTCTGATCATTGTACATAATTCTGAGCATCCAACTCAGAATATATGGAAAAGGCAATTAAATAAGCTTTCCAAAAGTTATAAGTAAAAAAATGGCACAGTCATGAAAGCTTGCCACCTGAGCACTGCCAATTTTTCAAAATTCTAAAAGGAAAGAATATTCTGTGCCAAAATTCAGATTATTGTGCAAATTTCTGATTATGCAACCAAATATATTCTGAAAGGTTATTGAAAAAGCTTTCCAAATTTTATAAGTAAAAGTTTGCACAATCATATTATTAATTTATAAAGGGATGCAAATTTCTTTTACGTTTGCTTTTTTGGTGTTATTTTAAATTTTGTGATTTTAGGGCAGGTAAACCAGCTCCAGGACTTCATCTTGATGTAATAAAGGAAGGAAAAATGGTTCAGGTAAATACACAGCGCAAAACTTGTCTGGTAGCGGATGTTGATCACTTCATAATCTACAATCTCAGACACCCACAGTGTCTAAGTGGGTAAGACACTGGCTCTCTAGCCTGGAGGTCAGGTATTCGATTCCTGCATTGGCCGAAAACGTTTATCCAGATTTTCGAGCGTGGTTCCACCTTGTCGGTGATGCAGGACAGAGGGCCTCACAGGTACAGCTGTCTAGTCGTTCGAATGTTATGAAAAATCAAAGTCACATGTATACATTGCTGTGCACATAAAAGATCCCTAGACACTTGGAATTCGATATTAAAGTAGGCCCTAGTGCCGCTGTCCTGGCAAAATTTGCCTCACAGCACACTGTATGGCGTATGCCTGTCTTCATTAGCCCAGTTTAGGAGCAGAACAGTAGGACCATAAACATGTCATTTCTTTTTCAATGAACATCTTTAGTAGATGTGTTTTAAGAAAATTTAGTACGTACATGTAACTACATGTATAAATTGCTTGTAACAATATAATGTATGGTACTTTTTGTGAGTCCAAATTTTAACTGGGTAAGTCTGGGTTGTTTATTGTTTTTGCCTTGTTTATTTGTTCATAGTCTGTTAACACTCTAGATGCTACTGTTCTGATCTGATCTTGTAAATTATAATTATAATAATCTCCTGTTACATGAAAATGAGAGCACAAAGCCTATTAAATTTAGACTTTTAGTCGTGATATAATGATGAGTATCACATATATACAAGAGACATGATACAATCTGAATCAAATACAATATTCAGGTCACAAAACAAACTGAACAAGAAAACCAACTTGTTTGCACCGATTTCTGACTTAAACATCGTCATTTATTCAAGACCTTATTATGGGTGATATTCTTACCACCTGTCACAATGCTGGTACCGGTATGCATGACAACATGTTTATATTAAGAAAAAAAATATGTGTGCAAGGTTAACATTTTGAATTAGGGTACCGGTACATGTTATTTCTAGCCTCCAATTGATTATCATTTTGTTTTACAGAAATTGATGATAGATGAAAAGAAATGTTATTTTTTTGGTCGGAATAAACAATTGTGTGACTTTTGTATTGATCATGCATCTAGTTCTCGAGTTCATGCAGCTTTAGTGTGGCACAAACATCTAGCACGACCATTTATTATAGATTTAGGCAGTAGTAAGTATATAAGCTCATATAACCGTAATTAGGGTGTAGAGCTTGCTGGTCCGATGCTTTGCTCTCGAGATCACACATGTGCCATATGATCTATTCAAGCCCTTGTGACTTTTAGGATTTCTGCTTTCCTTCCACAACAATTAACAAATCTTCATGATGTGTGGAAATTAAACCTTCATGATTACATGTATTTCCATCTTCAAGGAATAGATTAAGAAATTTTGACAGATACGAGATTCAAATTTTTAAAACATTCTACCTAGACTCCTGTATTTTAAATGCTATAGCTAGATATTGTGTTTATGATTTGTCCAGTGGAAAGAGATCTTGCAATGCCAATTGATCAGCTGTACCAGTATATTTAGTTTGTAAGTGACAATGAGTCATTTTTAATGTTCAGAGAAGAGTATATGTACCTTTTACAGCACATGGGACATATATTGGACGAATGAGGCTTGAGAAGCGAAAACCTCAACAGGTTCCTATTGACAGTGAGTTGCATTTTGGTGCATCAACCAGAATATACATAATTAGAGAACGCCCCCAACCACTTGGTTTTGATGACAAAGAAAAACATGATGAACATGAAGGAAATTTATTGGGCTTACCTCAATCAGAAACAGAATTAGATGTAAGTTTAATTAAATTGGCTCATTTTTATTTTCATTTTATGGACAATAGCAAACTTACTAGAAGTTGCCGTAACACCGTATTTGTTAATAAAGCACTGTCACACAAAATAAAAATAAATTTTTATACTCTCACCGAATTACTACCGGTATTGCCACTGCAGTCACGATTTGGGTACAACGGCTTGAAATGCTCCAACAGATCAAAATAACAACCAAAATAAATATAAGAGTGTTTGTGTACCTATCAATAATGTGTGACATGGATAACTAAGAGTGATAGGTTATTTACTGAAGCAACAAAAATACATAAAAAAGAATCGCTATACATCGATTCAGCGTCTCCTAATTCACTCTGCACATCATGAGAAGGTTAATCATGATTAACAGTAATTCAATTCAAGGACAATGAGACTCATTGATAAACCTTTTATGTATTGTTGATTTTTATATATCTTGTAATATGCATTCTGTATAGGTCAGATGCAGTACTTGATAATCATTTGTAAATGTTTTTTCTTGAAATTTAAATTTTTCATGGGTTCTGGGGATTGGAAATGGAGGTGGGGGGAGGCATTATTGAAAGTAAATAATCCTTTAAAATTTGTTATAATTCCATTTAAATTTACTATTTCATTTTTAGATTCAAAGAATTAGGTTTAGTCGTTCTAAGAGTAATTATTTAAGTTGAATCAGTTCGGGAACAGACTTGACAAATTATGAATGTACTGACTACTATTTTCAGAACTTAACCGAATTTAACACAGCCACCAATCGGAGAATAGCATCTGTGGCAGAAGTATCAAATAAAAATCCATTAAAAAGAAAGAAAAAGGGAATATCACACATTTCCTTCAATGAAGATGAAGAAGTTATTAATCCAGGTAAAAATCCAAAGTGGAACGAACCATAATATAAATTTAATCTTAGAATTCCATAATACATTATCAGATCCCGATTTCGCAGGAGCTGATTAAGTCTTTCAGTGCCATGCATGTTTTGATGTCATAATGTCAAGGGTGTCAGGCATGATTGTTGTCATCCCCAAGTATGTTAGTGGAAAACTAAAAGACAAGGACTGTTTATGTTTTTTTAAATTCATATGAGCTATCCTAATAATATAACTATATTTAATTTTAATTAAAAATTTGTCACAGCTGATGATGAGCGATATCTTACAAAGCAACATGCTTGTTTTAATAAGAAAAACGGAGGATGTTCATCTAACTATACAACTCACAATTGATGGAGGTGGGGTACCGATGGTTGGAAAAAATTTACAGCAGAACTTAATATGCCACTTTTTATACGCCCACATTTTCATGTGGACGTATTATGTCGTCGCCCCTGTCCGTCTGGACGTCCGTCCACAATTGTTTGTGGACCCTCTACAGGTCACAATTCTTGTCCGATTTTATCGAAACTTGAAATATAGCTTTATCCCCAAAAGATCTCGGCTGCTTTCGATATTGGCATGTATCGGATCGAAACTTCATGGATTATGGCCCCTGATTGTACGAAAAATCACGTTTTTAGCTTGTGGACCATATAGAGGTCACAATTTTGATCCGATTTTAATGAAACTTGACGTGCATGTTTATAACCCAAAGATCTGGGTTCCTTTTGATATTTGCGCCTATTGGAACGTAATTTCCTGAATTATGGCCCCTGATTGTCCGAAAAATCACCTATTTTAGCTTGTGGTCCCTCTGGAGGTGACAATTATTATCCGATTTGAAAAAACGTTTAATTATATCACCGTTACACTCTAAGAAAAGTTGAGTTCGAATTTCGGGAAAATCGGACAAAAATTGCCATACAAAATGGCCGCCGTTTGTACGCGAATACTGTTAAAAAATGGTATATCAAGGTTGTTGACCCTGTGGAGGTCACAATTTTAATTCGATTTTGATGAAACTTGAAATGCATGGTTATAACCCAAAGATCTTGGTTCCTTTCGATATTTGCGCATATCGGATCGTAACTTCCTGAATTATGGCCCCTGATTGTTTCGAAAAATCCCCTATGGTCCCTCTGGAGGTCACGATTAATATCCAATTTAAAAAAACGTTTGGCTCTATCACCATTACACCCTGCTGAAGGTTGAGTTCGAATTTCTAGAAAATCAGACCTTAATTGCCAGACAAAATGGCCGCTGTTTGTACGCGAATAGCGTAAAAATATGGCATATTAAAGTTGTGGGCCCTGTAGAGGTCACAATTTTAATTTGATTTTGATGAAACTTAAAATGCATGTTTATAACCTAAAGATCTTAATTCTTTTCGATATTTGCGCATATCAAATTGTAACTTAATGAATTTTGGCCTTTGATTGTAGGAAAAATCACTTTCGGTATTGCTTGTCCTCTATCCATCTATCGAAAATGTGGGCGTATCCTGCCTGGCAGTGCCAGCTTACTATCTTTTAATTTATTTTTGCAGAAGATATTGACCCATCTGTTGGGAGATTTCGAAACCTGGTTCAAACAACTGTTATTCCATCCAAAGTAAGTTTACTAACGTATATAAGTGTTCCAGTTCATTTTTTAGATACTACAAATTTCAGAGATATTCGTGCATATCAGATCGAATTTTCCTGATTGGCCCCTAACTTTACGAAAAATCGAATTTTTAGCTTGTGGTCCCTCTAGAAGTTAAAATTATTATCCGATTTAAAAATGTTCGAACATATCACCGTTACAGCATAATGTCGGTTAAGTTCTGCATGACAAAATGGCGACTCTGTGTACGCAAATAGTGTAAAAGTATATGTGTCATACAAATATTGTGGACCCTCTAAGAGTCACAGTATCAGATTTTAATGAAACTTAAAATATAGGTTTAAGTCCGAAAGTTCTTGGTTCCTATCACTATTTGCGCATATTCTGGATTATAGCCCCTGATTGTACGCAAATAGTGTAAAAGTATATATGTCATACCAAGGTTGTGGACCCTATAAAAGTTACAGTATCAGATTTTAATGAAACTTAAAATATAGGTTTATGTCCGAAAGATCTCGGTTCCTGTCATAGGTTGTGGACCCTCTAAAAGTCACAGTATCAGGTTTTGATGAAACTTACAATACATGTTTATGTCCGAAAAATCTCGGTCACTGTTGTGCATACCCTGGATTATTGCCCCTTATTATACAAAAAAAGTGTTTTTTAGCTTGTGGAATGTGAATTCTCTATAATTATTTATTCGCTTTTTAAAAACGTGTAAATATATAACCATTTCACCATAATGAAGGTTGAATTGGAATTTCGAGAAAATCGAAACTAAACTGCTCGACAAAATGGTCCATCTTTGTACGCAAATTGTGTAGAAGTATGTATTACGAAGATTGTGGACCCTTTAGAGGTCACAATTATGAGATTAAAATATTTGTCCTAAAGATCTTAAGCCCCTATCATTATTTGCAATCTTCAGATCATAACTTTCTTCATTTTCTTGATTATCGTTTTTGTCTTTAGCTTGTTCTCTATCCACCTTTTACAAAATTCTTAACCTTGTGGGTTTACTCCGAGCACTCTGGTTTCCTCCCACTGCTAAAGACCCCTACGCGCAAGCGAATTATTGAAATAAAAATTGAAAACCATACGTTAGTCCCAAAATGACCTAGTTTGTGTTGAGTGGACGTTAAACCTCATTTCTCTCTCTCTCTCTTACAAAATGTGGGCAAATCTTGCCTGGCAACCACTGGTTAATTGATTGAAAAAGCAAACAGTCAAATAACCACTGTGGCCTAATGTTATGAGCCATTGCCAACTGGAGAATTTCTTCAACTTTTCAAAATGTAAAGGCAAATAATATAAAGTGAGAATATGGATAAATCAAATCTTCATGCATTTGAAAGGCAAATTGTAAAATGAAGACATTTATCTACATTCTTTTTCGCAACCATGAAACTTTTTTCAGGAAAGACACACCAATCAAATGGTTGTGGATTATGATTAAATACATATAAATATGTTAAATGAAATCTATTGTCTTGTTTTTCAGCGCACTAAAATTGATCATGGCTTAGTTCAACCAAGTATGACAGACAGTATAACCAAACGTTTACAAGACTTTTCTTATGGAGCAGTCGGACTCTATGGTGATTTGCCCTCACTGGGTAGTGTAAATGCTGGCTCAACATTAACCAGTACTTTCAGTATGGCCTCTAAATTAGGGCTATCCATGCCAAATTTGGCTCCAGATTTAGATCCAGAAATACCAGAACAAAAACCGCCAGAATTAAGTGTTGTGTTCACAAAAGAAGACGTTTCAAAAGAACCGCGCAAAAAGAAGTATGCCAAAGAGGCGTGGCCTGGTAAAAAACCTGTTCATAATTTACTTGTGTGAAGAATGTTAAAAGTGTAGTTAGAGGTGAAATATCTGGACAGAAGGCACCACAATAAAAAGAGGTGAAGACATCAAATTTTTGTACGACATATTTTTGTATATTTTTTTGATGTTAATGTTTTTTTTATATACTTTGGTATTTAAAATGACTTCTTTGATTGGGGAAAAATTGTTGGTGTAAATACATTTATTGTATTGAAAGCCAAGTTTACAACTGTTTACATTGTTGACTAATTAATTAGTTTGTTAATTATGCAACACCTATTGGGAAAGTACACAGTTATGAACCCAACACTCATTATCTAATGTAGACAGACCATTTTAAACTATGCGACAATAGGAACCCAATAGTTTATGATGATTCTCAATGAATTTGCAAACAATGGATTGAAACTAAACATTAAATACAGAAACTCCTGCTAAATCAGCACAACTATATGAAACCTGCATCTCGAAATGAAGATTTAAAGATTTACATAAAGAGCTGGCCACTATTGCTATAATACTTGAAAAATAGATATTGCAAAATGAACATATTGAAAATTTCATTCAAATTACTTGATTCTAAGCTAAGTTAACACTTTTTGAAGTTTGATAAGATGTGGTATATATTGTTTATTATCGTAAAAAGGATACTTTTTATTCAAGACTTTTAAATTGTGAAATGACTAGCCATGTTTTAATCCATTTAAATCTCCACAATTCGATGTTCTAGAGAGTAAATTATAGGCTTGTCATGTGAATAAATGTCTTAATAATAATTTATTTAACATTTAAAGCCAAAATAAAGATCTTCAATAAGCCGCTTCAGCTCTTACATAATGCATCTTTAATCATATTTGTCCTGTCACTGATCAAAATATCAGATCAGCATCACTAAACCTCTTTATTTTTACCGAAATTCAAGAGGTTAAGCTCCTTGTAAATGTTGTGGATCAGTTATTTGATCCTCAAAACTCGAATTTTATCTGAAAGTATGACCAACATTTGTAATGATGAACAAAAAATAATATTATTGACTCTAATTGCCTAAGCCCTCATAGGTAACCAATGACATTGTTACTGAGCAGTGTCAGCATCACCTATTCAGGCTGCTGTTACCTTAGCGCAGGCGTATTCACTTGTTGTAAGGTAATTCACTTGTTGTCAGGTAACATCATGACAAGCATTCATCCATTCATCGTCTTGCAGTAGAGGGAGAGAGAGAAATGGGGTTTAATGTCCACTCAACACAATATAGGTCATTTCGGGACTAATGCAGTAGAGGAACTATAATAGCTTTCATTGCAGTACATGAATCTCAGCAAGTATATTTTATATATGTATTTAAACAGCAGTAAAACATTAAATAGCAGTAATACATTAAGTGCAAGTGTCTCCACCAATCACAAACAATTACAATTCTTCCTTGATGGTATTCAGACAATAACAAACATATAGACATTACAGTTTCATTGGAGAATAACTCTGCAGAATTTTTCCACTTGGTCACTGTTGATGTTTAAAAGTTGAATGTCTTGAGTTTTGTAAGGATGAAACTTGGTGTATAGTTTCAAACATCACAACCTTGATTAAGTTCAATCATGAGCATTTTGTAAAGAGACAAGTACAGCTAAAGATGCTTTTAAAAAAATGATAAATATACAGGTAATTAGTGGGTTTGAGACAGGCACATCAGCCTAACTGTTGTCTTGTTTCATGATATTTCTCTTCAGATGAATTTTTATGTGCAGATATTAAGAAAAGTGCATTGTAAATTGCAATGTTTAATTTGTTATTGTATAATTCATTTAGATTGTAAGAAGATCACATTATTTTAATCTTTATGTTTATCATTTGTATGTACAAACAATAAAATATCATTCCGACTCAAATTATATCTTGATTTTTGATGTAGCTGACAGACATAATCAGGGAGATAGTGTCGTCCATAAAACTTTTTTAAGGTTTTTATAAGTTTAGTGCGCAAGTATCCTTGTAGTTGAAGCTTAGATGACAAATGCCTCGATCTACTTAATAAATCAGAATAAAAGGAACAAGCTCTCGTATACCAAATTAGCCAAGACACAAACACTCCATAAGCTGGTGATATTGGATTATTACTAATAAATGGAGAGAGAGAGAGAAATGGGGTATAACATCCACTCACACAAACTAGGTCATTTTGGGACTAAGGTATGGTTTTCAGTTTTTATTTCAAAAATTTGCTAACCCGTAGGGGTCTTTAACAGTGGGAGGAAGATGCCCCTATCTCCATGTCACATACGCTCACACTAGGGCTCGAAACCACAGTCGCAAGCCAGAAGTGACCGCCTCTAGGGATGTCAGTCCTAATTTGTGTTGACTTAACGTTAAACCCCATCTCTCTCATTGTAGGTCTACCAAATGGCTACTAATTCACCAGCGAACTACGCTTGGTATGCAAAAAGCATGAGAATGTGTGATTTGATAGAATTACCCATTCCAATGAAAAGAGTAACCTGTAAGAATAGCCTTACATCATGTTTTCTTTTTCTTGTGGAAAGAAAAACCCAGAAGAATGACCCCAAATTCCCCTGGATATATATTTAAAGCCTCTCCAGCTTTCAGATCGCAAGTTATTCCGGGCATAGAAAGGCCAAGGAAGATCAAAGAGATTCACCATTATAGGTTTATAAGTTATATGAAGACATATCAACACATATGTCCAGTTAATCCCAATAGATTACTTTGAAAATATTTTAATTTCTTATTTGTTGAAGGGAAATCATGTTTTAAATCAGTGATTTGTGAAAGACTTCATGTTTTTTATTCGTTTTTGTTCATAGCTTAATTGTTTAGTTTTTACCATAACAATCAAAATACTTTATATACCCGTTTGCAGATGCATATTGTTGTAACCTTTGTGTGGCTTTCCACGATTTCTTGTGAACACCCTACAGGTCAAGAATTATAAACGATTAATTTCAAAATTTTTAGCAGCTCACTTTTAATCCTTGCGAACATGACACAGGACAGTGGGTCTTTATTTGTGTACTGATCCTTGGTCAACTGTCACATAAATTCGAGCTACTTTCCATCATATTTGTACATAGAGGGGGGTAATTTGTAGTGCCCAGTGGTATTTTGAGTTATTAACCCCAATACTCATCTATTGCTAAAACAATGAACCAGCACGTTTTATTTCAAGAAGATACTAGTTTCACATCCAAAAGCTAATCAATATTCTAAATTGAACTTCTTAACAATGAGAGGAGGGAGAGTTTTACTTTTGAGATTTTTAATTTCAATAATTCACCTGCTTACATGAGTATTAAGCTGTGGTTGGAAACTGGAGAAACTACATGTGGCATATGCTACTCTTTGTCATGTAAAAACATGGAATTAAACATTAGACCTTTTAAACAGGAAAAATTAAGAAATTATGTGCTAGCATTAAAGCAGCATTAGGTAAGATAAGGAGCTGACAGTTCTCGCTATAATGGTTAAAAACAAGATAATGAAAAGAGAAATTTTGAAAATTTCAGTCAAATTGCATCACCCTGAACCAAGGAATCCACACACAATATTATTATATTTATAGGCTAGCCTTGATTGTCATTAATACCGTTGTTACTATAATAAAGACGGGTTTAACCATTTTAACAGTAAGTGCATCCAACACAAAATGTATTTGAATCCACTAAATATCGCAGGCCAGCGATGGCATCGAGAGTTGATTATGGTCTGGATAAGTTAATTTATGTCTAATTAATCATTTAGATAACATTTCAGGCCTAAAGAAAGACCTGCAATAGGCAGATTCACCTCTTGCATAATGCAAACTCCATAACAGATGAAAAGAATTTTGTTTTATTGTACTAAACCAACTAGATTTACAGTCAGATTGAACATCTAAAGGTCAAATCAACAGCTGATATGATAGTGACCTCTTCATTATTTCATCAAGCCAATTATAATCTCTGGTCCAGCTTGTGATGTCATTCATGTTCAGGTACTAAAGATGCTTATCTATCAGTTTATGTTTTTTAATTACAATATATTAAGTGGGTCTAACTCTTTGATGTGGTATCAATATTATTCAGTAAATCTCTATATACATATATATGTAATAAAAATGTCTATAATAATCTCAATATGTAATATATATTTAAACAACCAGTTCTCAAAAGCAAGTAAAATAATCCCAAAATATGAAGATACCATGATGTTTTACCTACCATCAGATATAAAGCATAGTTGTAAGAAAATAAAGTTGACTGTAAAAAATCAAGTTCATAATAAAACAACCATATGAATCAAGAGAACTTAATAGTTTCCCAATTTCGTGAAGTTCTATAACCATTAAATGAAGCTATTTAAGTCACTGAAGTTAGAAAAAATTGTACTGAGCATTGACCCAAGTTAACAATGCCAGAAATTTTGAGTCTTGTCTCGCTTACAGCGATTCTTGTCAAAAGCAAGGAAAATTTCTCATACAAAATCTTTACTTATATCAAGTATACCATAGAGTTGTTAGAATATATTAGAGAAAACATTTGTATAATATTTATCATTTCTAAAAAATATGAACAAATCAATAGATAATCATACTGAAATTATACTGTTTTATGCAATATAAAATAATATCATCAGAAGAATACATACTGTGTGATAAAACAAAATATCCTATAAATCAGAATTATGATATCCATGTTAAAGCTGCTGAGAAGCATTTGTATTATTCAGACAATATCTAAATCATTCACTGATAATTCCAGGCTAAAATGTATTTAAATATTGTTTTTAATTCAAATCCATTCATAATAAGAGATATCTTTACTCAAACCCGTCTCTCTTGAAATAGAATGCCATCTGTGAGGCTGATGTCCCCCGCCGAAATCCCAATTAATTAATTGCACATTTATTTTTTCAAACCTTTTGAGCAATCAAACTATACACTAAGTTTCATCATGGACCTTATATACATAAATCCATGGTTTCATCACTCTCTATCAGATAGAATCAAGATTCTCTTGTCCCAAAGCATCGACCCAAGAAATTGCTTATCTCTGTTTATTATTAGCTCAAAATGTTACTCAAGTCAAGAGATACACCTAATTAACATCTACATCAAGTTTAAAGCAGAGTTATTATGTTTCAAAGTATCGATCGACCAATCAAATTGCTTATCTCTGCTTACCCTAAGCAGAAAATGCTCATCTTCAAACTCCATCAAGGTATTGAGAGAGAGAGAGAGAAATGAGGTTTAACGTCCACTCAACACAACTAGGTCATTTGGGGACTAACATATGGTTTAATTTTTTATTTCAAATATTCGCTTGCCGTTGGGGTCTTTAGCAGTGGGAGAAAACCGGAGTGCCCGGAGGGAACCCATGAGATTGAGAAGGCGCTTCTATCTCCATGCCACATACGCTCACACCAGCTTTCTAGACCACTAGGCCATCCCCCCCCCGTCCCCCTCATCAAGGTATTGACCTCATATATACACACCTACATTCTAGCTCATTTAGAAAGAGTTATTGTGTCCCAAAAAGTGTGACGGACAGACAGACGGACAAACCCATTTTAATAGTACAAATATAGAGACAGATATATATTGTGTTTATCATCCACTTAACACAAGCTAGGTCATTTTGTTGGGGTCTTTAGCAGTGGGAGGAAACCAAAGGACCCAAAGAAAAAAAAAGTTTAGGGATGTAACCTTGCTCACTGTCATCTACAAGTGTGGGCTCGTAACCACGCCACTTGACCTATCACCCACCCTTCATCCCCACTACACAGAAAAAAATAATTCTTTCATATTGTAAAGATGATAACTCTTTGTGTTGCACTTGCCCTCATCTAACAACTGTACAGTGGTAGAATATCAATAATAAATCATACCCAACATAAAGTTTTCAATCATTGATTATAATACATTTCTAAAACACATATTATAAACAGATCCATGTGATATTATACAACATTATAGACCATATATATATAAACTATCTAAGACCCTATTTCATTTCATTCATATAAACTATTTCAGATCTAAAATCATTTTCGATGGATTTTCTAAAAGTTCTTTCCACTTGTTGGAGAATCTGGCCATTGTAGCACCATCTATAACTCTATGATCAGCTGACCAACTGACATTCATGATATGTGCTTTTATCAGGTTACCATGGTAATCATAACGTGGTAAAATCTGAAGAACAAAATATCATCTTAATTAAATTCATTACTTAATTACAAGACACCGATTCTGAAGGCTAAAGTTAGTATCATTTCGTTGTCATATAAATTCCTCCGGGGTTTTTATTTTATCACATTCAGAGCAATAACCCTTCAACAAAAACCATGGTACTGGGTGAGGCACCTTAAATTTCCACCAGCAGCAGTCACTAGTGCTGGCTCCATAATCATTACCAGTCTTGCAGCCTACAGGGCAAGTTTAAACAGGCCAGCAGTGAGGTTTAATCCCAAAATTAGGAGAGAGAGATGAGGTTTAAAGTCCACAGGGGTCTTTAGCAGTGGGAGAAAGCACAAGAAGTTGGATGGGCAACCCTACTCCTTGTCACATACAAGCACCCAAATAAATAGATGAAAATCATTAATTACTTGCACATTTGATCTTTTTATAATGTATTGAGCAATCAAAATACTGGGCTAGAGAAAGGGAGTCAAGGAGTGTCCATGGTTCATAGGTTAAGGGTCACAATACTTCTCTTCCTGCAAGAGGAGGCATCAGAATAATACTAAAATGTTCAATCACAATATAGAAATAAAGAAATGAGTTTATGCAAACTACCTGAATTTTCCCAAGTGCACCAATAGCTACTTGTGGTGGATGTATGATAGGTCTAGCATATGTTCCTCCAATCTATTAATAATAATCATTTTACAATCATATATCCATGAAAACTAAGAAAAAGTGATTTTTAATTCTAATGGGAACATGATATTTAACTAAAACTGAAATTTTATTCAAAACCCAAGCTGAATAAAAACCTAGATCCGAGGACTTAATTCACTAAAATATTATTGAAATAATACATGTTTTGTGTAAAGAATACTTGTTAAATAAAGGGAGACTTAAAGATAACTAATTAACTTTTGAAAGCCACACCTAGGTTATCAGTCTATTTCGTCATATAGTGTGATGGGTGTTGTGTATGAGGCATGGTTTATTTATGCCACTTTTCAATTTATTAACAAACATCAACTTACTGTTCCTATATTTGATAAAGAAAATGTTCCATTTGATAAATCACTAGAACCAAGTTTTCCTGCGCTTCCCAAACTTTGTAGTCTATTTAGTTCTCCAGCTATTTCTAATATACTCAAAGACTGAACATTTTTTACATTTGGTACAGTTAATCCTTCTGGTGTGTCCATAGCCAAACCTATATTGTGGGATGCCTGAAAATAATCAGGTACCTGTATGACAATAACATGTTATCAAAGGCATTCTTAAAGTTTTTAGCAGATAAATAATACAATAATACAAGACAAATACATTTGGTAATGCAAGTTGAATGCCAAAAAGTATGAAGATGCCCTTAACAGCAAATTATTCAATGTAGTAGATTGTCAATAGTTTCTCAAAAACATTCTCATCAGATTTCATGTGTTATAAACTTTCAGTTATTAACCCTTGAGATAATTCTAACAAATTGTTTCAATTTTAATTAATCAAATAATTGTCATTAACATAGATTCCAATACATTTTACCATCAAATTCATTGTGACACCCATTTGTATCAGGTTCTTCAGGTAATGATATCACTTTACTTACCTTATAAGTTATATGTTCACATTTGGAATCTAAACTGGAGTTTAAAACTGGAAAATCTGTTAAAGCCATTGATGCAGCCTTAGAAAGAATAAAAACCAGCATTTTCTTAAATTTTACTCTCGACTCTCTAGACACACGGTTATTTACAATAAACAGCCACATATAATATTTTTTAGAAAGTTAAATAAGTTTTTATATGAAGAAATACCAATAAATAGTTTTAATCATTTATCATCAACAGGGCAAGATATATATCGTCGACTGGGAGTCAAAACCACGTAAGTCAAAAATGTCAAGTTTTCAGGAGAGACAAAAAACTGTATAATTTCATTAAAAATATCAATTATACAACAAGCATCGGCATGAACGATCTTATTGGCTTGTCGGATAAAACTATAAGTTTGGTTTCTGTTGAGTCATGATATCTTGCCTAGTTTCAGACTTACGGGGTTTTGAGTTACGATTTTCAAGTGGTAGGCGAGCTACAAGGTTTTACTTAAGGCAGAAATATATACATACGAGGTTTTGTGGAGAAAAGGTGGCCCAGTGAGTAAGGCGCATGATCGCTAACCAGGGGTCCAGCGTTCAATCCCGGTGTTGGCCGAGAAATAACCACGTGATTTTCCCGCGTATGTTCCCCTTTCAGTGGAACACGACGAAGTTCCTGGTAAAAATTTGGTTTGTCTTTCGGGTGGGACGAAGTATCGCGTACCAGTTAGCCGGGAAGGGACAACGTGTAGTCGTTCTGATAGAACGAATAACCGAGGCCCCGTAAACACATTGGCATTTACCGTATTTCCGATTATTTTTTCAGCACCCCTTGACCCCCGACGCTTATTAGAGGCCCGACGCTTATTAGAGGCCCGGCGCTCTTTGGGGGCCCGGCGCTTATGTCTATAATAGAAAATTGAATTTAGGGTAAAACCGTCATTTACCATGGACATTTGGCCGGAGAATCTTATTAGAGACCCGGCGCTTATCTGGGGCCCGGCGCTTATTTTTACAGCACCCGTTGACCCCCCCCCCCCCCCCCCGGCGCTTATTGGAGACCCGGCGCTTATTAGAGGAAATACCCCTCAAAGTGCCGGTCTATAGTGTGTAAAGATAGATAACAGAATTAAAACATCAGTATTTCATTCATAACAAATGATACACATGACATTGTGAAACAACTAAGATAATTATATTAGTATGCTTGGTAACATAACTTGTAGTTTATTCGAAATAATATTTCTTATCTACCAACCGGTGAAATAACTCAAAACTGCAATCGCGTAATTGTCATCGTTCAAACCAAAGTCTTACTTACAATCGAAAGCACTAAGTTTTGTTTTAGTCATGTTTTAGACTATCGTAAAATCCATGATAATCGCGGGGCATAACAGCTTTAAGTTCTGACAAATGTTTAAATTTTGAAGCTTTGATCTTTAGACTGGATGAGTATAATGGTTGTATTTGTAAATTTGCATTGGTACTTTGTGACGTCCTATACTTGCGGGGTGATGGCAAGGACTCGAACTCGTCGGAATATTTTGTTTTAAACTGAATTGTTCCGTCTGGTGTATATTTTAGTACCCGCAAGTCTGCTACATTTTTATCCCCAACTTTCATCCCGGGTCGAATTGACTTGTAGTAATTCAGATTTGTAAAATCTTTGAAAAACGTATGATCTAAATATTTGACTGTATAAGGATGCGATGGTCTGGCTCGTTTGATGGCATCAACATAATCAGCTGGAACATAAATTGGTTTGCGACGGATGGTTCGTTCAATCGTGGAGTGGATAGAGTCACACTCCATCTGTGTATGGCCCTTTTCAAGAATTTTCTGATATATGATTATACCCCTAGATATCGCAATATAGAGAAGCGTGTTGGCTAATACGCAATTTTTGTTCTGGTACATACACCCGTCACTATAAATGATAAGTCGTTCACCGGAAGAGTCGATAATGTTGTTAATATAATCATAGAGGCACGATGCAAAATGATTTGCTTCCAGGCCGCCTTCTCCCTCATGCCAAAAATAGCAACATACATTTCCAGAAGCCATATCATAAATGGTATAATTATGGCATGCAAGTTTTGTTTTGTAGTACATTGAACTTGCTTGTAAAGATGGAGCTAACAAAACTGCCTGTACATCTAACGTAATCACTTTACACTCATTCTGAACAGCTCTTTCTTTATCTCGAATCTTTTCTTCTCTGGCTTGTGTTTTCTTTTCAATGTGCTCTAAATACACCTCGTCAGTGACATTACCAGTGTCATGTCCACAACAAACATCACACTGATCCTTTCGGGGATGGAAAATTGACACCTTTTCTTCATCTAAAACCTCTATAAATGTTCTCATAGAAACACTGGCGACACCTTTATCGGCACAATACTCAATATACCGTTCGTATAATTTAGCAAATGATTGTATATCTGGTTGCAAGTACAATCTAGATGTAGATGACCTGCAGTAGTGAGAAGGCAATTTTGGAAGATATCCAATAAAATCCCTAACAAACTGTCGGTTAATTGCATTCTTCTCTTGTTTTCTATTGGGGGTGGTTTGTAGCAAAGATGAGGTTTGAGTGCCAACACCATCTGATGAGTTTCGAGTCCACTGTAGCAACTGCCATTCTCCAATTCCAGTTGTTGATAGGAGCATAGATTTGCAAATCCGAATTCGGTTGTCTTCTCTTTTGAGATGGTATGTCAGGGTTCTTTTTCGTCTGGACTGTTCTGTCATTGTTGTTTTTTCTGCAGGTTTATCGGAATCAACATTACTGGAAATAAAAACTCGTTTTTGGTTCCAATCCATTTTCCAAAAACCATCAAAAATAATCTGTCGGTCTTTGTCTGTGAATTCATTACATCGCGTCTGCTTGTTCTTTTTGCAGGATGGCTTACAACCACGAGGTAAAATAGCCTTGGG
Organism: Patella pellucida; assembly: GCA_917208275.1. Classification (NCBI taxonomy): domain Eukaryota; kingdom Metazoa; phylum Mollusca; class Gastropoda; family Patellidae; genus Patella; species Patella pellucida. The sequence goes on along the minus strand of OU795037.1, from coordinate 52,184,276 downwards.
TTGTTTGATTGAAGAATAAGTGCGTTTTCCCTCTGCAGTTTTCTTTATACCCTTATACAACTGACCCTGCATTCTTGCTAAATAATTTATTCGTCTTTGGCTATGTTTTGTACTTGACTTGTACACATTAACGTGATTTTCATTCACAACAACTGGATCGTCATCAGTAGAAGAATCAAGATCAGACGCATTCTCTGAACAGGTTATTTCAATACCTGGTGATTGTGCATGGATTGTTTCGAATGGGAGGGTCCATTTCGGTGATTTGGCTTCTGGAACCCATTCCGGGTCTTCAGCATCAGAAATATCTTCAGAATCACCAGAATTGTTCGGACTATGATTTATAGTAAAGCAGCGACGTTTATTTGTCAAGGGATTAGCTAAGTTCCTAGTATCGCTGGTCGACGAATCCAGATTACATGTAGATGTTCCACTTTGTGGTTGAAAAATCGGGGCAGATGGTTCTTTTGTGGTAATAGACTGTTCTTTTGTTGTAATAGACTGTTGTAGAGCCATTCGATCGCTAGCCGACGAATCAAGATGAGATGTTCCACTCTGTAGTTGTAAAATCGGGACGGATGGTTCTTTTGCTGCAATAGACTGTTGTAGAGCCATTCGAACACATGCTCCACCTCTGGTAAATGTCCACTTGCTGAATTTTTTTGAGATCATTGTAATTCTGAAATTAAAAACAAATAATATTAATTGTTATGATCTATTTTTTCATTTGATTCATGCAGCAAAAGTGGCCCAGTCTCCCTGACGAAGAAGCCCGGGGTTCGATAGCCTAGTCGTTAGGATGGGAGGAAACACAAGAGGTCTCGTGTATAAATTGGTGGGCACGTAAAAGAACTCTTTACAGTTGGAATTATATTGATGTCCGAGTAGAATTCCCCTCGTAACACATTACATGGCGTATGCCTGTCTTCTTTAGCAGGTTGGAGCAGAAAGTAGGGCGTTAAACCCACTTATTTCTTTCATTCGTTGCTTTGATGTGCCGAGTGATTTGTGCAAAACCACGTAAGTCGATATAAATTATGAGAATGCAAAAACACGTAACTCCGATTTAGGCTCAAAATAGGACGTTGTCAAGACGTTTTTTATTAGATTGTTCTCATATAACATAGTCTATAAGCCACAATTTACTTCTATCAGTCATATAATATGCCAAATTTGAAAATTCAAAAATCTGACACAAATGTCCTCATTAAACAAAATAGGGGAAAAGATTAATTCGAAAACCAATTCATATCACCTTAGAAGTAATATTTATCTTAGTTTATGTTGAATATATCAAGCATACAGTACAAAAACTTACCTAAATACACCATTTAACTCTATTTGGACGTCGTCTAAGGCTTCCTCACGCTAACACGTGGTCGAATGCGAGGTACGTGGTTTTAGCGCGCATCATTTCAAACCAATCGAAATACAAGGTTTTGTTCATGTGACTTTTACGCCAAATTTTATTGGCGTAGACGTACAGGTTTTTTAGACAGTATGTATCACGGCGGGAATAGTCGATTTAAGCAAAAACACGAAAATCGCAAAAAATCGACTTACGAGGTTTTGACTCCCGATCGACGATATTCAACATATTTTGGAAAACTACAAAAGCCTCTAATAAAAATTTTGGGTGAAGTTTAATGCTGTACCATATTCACCTTTATAAAGATTGGCATGTATGATAACTTGATCCCTCTTTTTTCAGCAACATATTTAATTTCTTTCCGTAACTGTACAAGATTACTGAGATCCACTTCGTCATAGTAACCAAAGTGGGGTATTGTTAATGCTTCACTCATCACTTTCACCATAGTTTTAGTTATTCCTTTAATAGGTTCTGTTCTATCTTCACCTAATACAGGTCGCACTATAGCTGGTGATTGTTGCGCTACCCGAGATACAGGAGTAGATTTAGATTTATTTGGTACAGGTTGTTCTGGGAGAGGTGCAATTTCAGTTAAATGTTGTGTAGCACCTAAAATTAAACATAACATAATTAAATACATGCACATATATCTTTTTATAAAGAATACAGTAATCAAACTACTTACTTATAATTTTACCTGAGCAGAAAATGCTAATTATCAAACTTAGTCAAAGAATTGATGTCATGAAATTGTACTCCAAGTTTCAACAGTCTCTCTTTATTAAACTCAAACTTATCGTCTTCCAAAGCATTGACCAACAAAATAGCTGTTTTCTTTTTAGCCTCAGCAGAACCTAATAAGCACCTACACCAAGTCTGAACATTGTAGCTCACTTATAAGTAGTCTGAAAAACAGTCAGACCTATTGACCAACAGACAAGACAGATGAACCCATTTTAATAGTTACCAGCTTTCTTTGAAAGGTGGAGGACAATAATACTGAAAATAAATAAGGTAAGAGAGAGAAATGGGTTTAACGTCCACTCAACACAACCTAGGTCATTTCAGGACTAACATATGGTTTAATTCTATTTCAATAATTTGTTTGTGCGTAGGGGTCTTTAGCAGTGGGAGAAAACTGGAGGACCCGGAGAAAAACCCACAAAGTTGAACAGGTGACCCTACTTCTTGCCAGTTAACTCACTGACAGGCTTTATGATACAGCATGCACGTGTAACCATTCGGCCATCCAATACACCTAAATAAGGTAAACAAGACAGCTTATTAATAAGACATTACAGTTATCCTATTAGGGTAAGATGACAAAAAATATTACCTTCTAGATGTATTAATATATCTTCTTTAAGAATTCTACCATCTTTACCTGTACCTTGTATATCACCTAAATCAATCTGAAAAAACAATTCATACTGTTGCATATAATCTATTGCATATACCTCTCCGATCAAATACTTCTGCTTACACATCTCAAACTCGACTCTGAGAGATTTATTAGTGTACAGATGGGACTAAAAATTTTTATCAAGCTTGATGGATGGATGGATGGATGGATGGATGGATGGATGGATGGATGGATGGATGGATGGATGGATGGATAGATAGATAGATAGATAGATAGATAGATAGATAGACAGATGTTTATATAGAAATGGGTGTCACATAGCGGTTTTAGGTTTAGAATTTTTAACAGCTGTAGCATTGATATTTTTTTTTAAACCTATAAAATGTTCTTAGTTTATGTAGAGCGCAGGGCTTCCACTTCAAAATTTTCCCAAACGGACATTTTGCTCACAGAGAAAGTGGTGCTATTTTTTTTAGCACATAATAAGAAGCCAAAAACTTCATGCTATCGGAATGTCGATCGGATTTAAGGACAGTCACACAAAAATTAAATCTCACATCGATATTATTATCCACCCACCCATCTTCATAATAAATAAAAGAACACATGTAATCAATTATTATCATTATTTTATGTATACATTCATAAAATATAACAATGTACATTTATTCATCGATAGGACACTATTTTCGTAATTTATTTACAACATCACCCGTATGTATACTCGGCGGTTTTCACACGATTTCCATTTCTCTAAAGCACGGGCTGGTTGAAATTCAGCACGTGGGGGCCCCTCCGTAGAAATCATCATTAGTTAGTCAAGAATTTTCATGCTCAAGGAACATCGTAACTTGGATTTTATCACATTTTTGCGTACGTGACAATTTCGACTGTTGACCATTTCTCCATACACGGGGAAAAGGTAGTTCCGAATGATTAGCTCATGTAAATAATATAAAGTCAAAATGTACAATAATTAACATAATTCTTAAACTTATCAATATATTAATTGGCATTGGTATTTTGTGAGCTCAAATAATATTGAGCTAGTATTTTAAATCCATAACGTGTAAAAAGATAAGGACGTATTTCAAAATGGCGGCGGCTGTGAAAGTACATTGTTACAAGCAAAATGATGTCTATCAATTGTTATATACAAGAAAAATATGGATTAAAAACACACCCGAAAATACATCTGTTGGGTTGGAATATCATTTCTTAATCACGGGAATATTTCTGACCATTAAGTAAAGAATTTTTACGGCTGACTTTGTTTTTCGAAGCAGAACTGTCATCCTCGTGGGATTCATTGATTGACGGCAATATCATCCTCTCGCTTTTGTTTGTTATTCTGGGAGGTGAGAAATTTCAACCTTTTGAAATGATATAGAGAATGCTACATTTCTGATTAATTTTTTTATATATCATTAGCGACGTTGACATGATTAACTCTTGTAGGCCTAATCATGTTGATACAGTAAATACGGCCGCACGGCTGATGAAAGTCGGCAAATATCAAGAATGATCACATATAAGTAAATTGATTAAATGTTGAGCTTTTAATCTGCTTGATGTTGCTCCTCCGTTAATTGGGATTAGAGCAATATACACGAGAATAAATAATTAGGGGTTGTTTCCATTGTTGGGCTACTTTTAATTTTACATCACGACACGCACGGAGTTTCGTTGTGTCCGTGATTTTATGATTTAGCACAAAATATGCTATTTTTCCGGCGTGCAAAATGACCTACGGGTCTGATTCAGTTACGGTCATTTTCCGGAGCCGTAAGTCACGACCGGCATATACTAGAGCGCTTGTTGATATGGGGCGCGTCGAATTACCCAATAACACCCAATAACTGCCCAATAACACCCAATAACTCCAAAATAACACCCAATAACACCCAAAATAACAACCAATAACTACAAAATGTTGACTTTGGAAACATAAAATAACAATTTAGTTGAATTTAAGATTATCACTGCTTAACGCTCACTCGCCTGAAGGGAGATAACTCGTGTATGTGACTTTTGTTTACAAGAAATTAATGTATGAATTCGTTGCAATTGTACATGATTCGTTTTAATTGGTATGATGTGTTACAAAAAAGTTGTGTGTGGAAGGACAACCTATGAAAAATGTATTCCCCAGCCTGAGCACTACATTATTTTTCACCGGTATTATGGCAAACTCTAGGCGACCACGAGTATAAAAAGAGAATCACCCACTATAAAAACCGCACCGAAGGACTTGGGAGTCATTTTCAGAACATGGCACTCGTTGGATATTGTGGTACCAAAACCATACAGTATTTACAACACGGAAATTCTAAAAGTGATCGAGCTTATATTAGAACAGACCCGCGAATCGGACAAAGATAAAGATGTGTTGACATTGGCAAACACAAATTCCCGGCAGACATTTACTTCAACGCAGTTGCAGATGATAGCGTACTAGCACCCAGATCAACCAAACAAATAAGTGACAAAATATACAACGATAAACGTAAACAAACGCGTTGCGCTGACAGTAATTTAACAACGTTGCGGATGAGGTATTAACAATTCTTAAAATGCAGAAAACGGAAGAATTATTAAGAGGGTCGAGCATACAGAAGGGAAACTACCGAACATTCTTGTCTATATATTCTAAAGAACAATTGCAAGATTTGAAATCAAACTGTTTACGTGAAGGTGGGAGTGTTGTGGAATAGATCGAACCTTCAATTTGGGTAAATGTTTTGTTACTGCATTGGCTTATAAAAACCAAGCTGTTATTAACCGCGAAACGAATCAAAACCCCATAATACTTGGCCCAATGATGCACCATTGGGATGGCAAAGCACCAACTTATCATTATTTCTTTTCACATCTTCGTTCCCAAAACACATTAAGGGAAATTTTTATCGATATTTAGAGAAATTGGCAACGCCACAAAAAGAACGCTCAATTATAGGAAATTTAATTTTTGGTAAGGAAGGTGAGGTTTATTCAAAAAAGGACAGATGATTTGTCTGTTTATTTTGAAAAATATCCTAGATTTGAAAAATATTGGGACAGATATTTAAAATATAAATTGTTATTATATGTTATTAAGCCCCTCCAGAATAAACTGATCTCAGACTTATGGACTAATAACAATGCATAATCAATTAATAATAGACTGAAACAAGAAACCGATTGGCATATTCAGAATTTACCTGAAACTCACATGTTGAATAAAATTTTAATGTAAATATTGCTAATTCAAAAAATGTGGAAGCCCAAAGAAATGTCAGGCAAAAAACCAGGGCAACGTAAACAAAGGCGCACAGAAAAAAACCCATTGAATGGCTATGTTAGTTTTAATAAAATATTTAAATTCAACTAAATTGTTATTTTGTATGTCCGAAGTCGACAATTTGGTGTTATTGGGCAGTTAGTGGATGTTATTTGGCAGTTATTGGATGTTATTAATTTCTTGTCAACAAAAATCACATATACGAGTTATCTCCCTTCAGGCGAGTGAGCGTGAAAACTCCCATTTGGACACAAAGCAGCGATGCTTCTTAAATTCAACTAAACTGTTATTTTGTGTTTTCAAAGTCAACATTTTGTAGTTATTGGTTGTTATTTTGGAGTTATTGGGTGTTATTTGGAGTTATTGGGCAGTTATTGTGTGTTATTGGGTAATTCGATGCGCCGTTGATATGATCTACCATCTTAAATGTTAAGGGCAAGTAACTTACTGTGTTTTCCATAGCTAATCGTCTAACAGCTGGTGTAGCAAGAACCTTAGAACCTTTAATAGTCTGGTGTGTACTAGATGGCACTTCTTCTACATCATCAACATGGTCTGTTGGTGCTATAGTAATATAGATTATATTTATAAATTACTAGAAACGTTGATAGTCTCAATTAACAGGTTATAATTACACCCAACACAAACCTCTCACAAATAATTCATGACACAACTTCAACAAATAATTTCTACTTATCGGTCATTAATTTGGACAATAATGCGAGATGATATTTATCATATGCTCATATTATATATTATATTATAACGCAAATTTTGAAAAGGTTGGGTGCAAATGGTGATTTGTGTTACAATTGTGGATCTGGATATAACATTGAATTTCAACAGCCACATCACCCTAACAACAAATAGCTCAAATTACATGTTTCTTACAAACAGTATAATAAGTAATTTTTTTATACTGTTATTTTTTCATGGGGTTTTCAACTAGGTCCGACCACATAAATTTTTTACAGCTGATTGGCACATCTAACAAACTCACTAAAGAGCTTTAAAATGGTCTATACAGTCACATGACATCTATACTAAATTCCAAGCAATTTGACAAGACTATAAAAATGACATTATAACATAACTCTGTTGCTACTTTAAATAAGGTTTAACTATTGTTCACTAATTTGTCATTTGTATCTAATAATGGTTGTTTTTATCCACCTAAAAGAAGACTTACCATCTTTTATTTTATCAACCTCTATATCTAATAGCGGTTTACCAACTTGAGCCGTTTCATCCACATCATAATGAAGTTTACGAATTATACCATCAAATCGACATGTAATAGTAACTGACGCTTTATCACTCTTTACTTCACAAACTGGATCAAACTGTGCTATCTTCTCTCCTTCTTTAACAAACCTTTTCAAATAGACACCAATTTATATCAATATAGTAGCTTAGAACTAATTAATCTCTAATAACATAGCAACATTCTTAAAATATATAAGATAGGTTGCCAGGCAACAAAACATACGCCCACAGCATCTAAATCATCCGGTAATGAAACATTTATAATTATTAATACACTAAAATCTGATTAAGAGTAACAACTCAGAAAATCATTAGAATTTGTTTGGCTTTGATAAAGTTCTCCTCCATGCTAACATTTAGTATATGAAACATTTAATATCATGGATTATTCGTCTCATGACCTATAAATCTAAAGTCAATCGGATGATAACTTTAGCCTCTGGAGCATCCATAAGGTTTTTTGGAGTGATAAAGCTAGGGCCTTAACTCTGGCAGTAATTATCAGAAATCACTGGAAATCACTAGACTTATTTGTTTCATGACCTTAAACACTGTGTATAAATTTAAAGTCAATTGGATATTAACTTGAGTCTCAGAGCTTGTGGACGCCGACCGGCGACAATATACAACCGTATAAACTAAAAAAAATTCAAATGAAAACACTATGAAGTTTGTTGTGAGCGAAATATTGCCCAGCATACTCTTATTTTAAGTTCCAACTGTCTGAGATTTTTTTGCAATGAATACACAGGACCTCGTTTTTCATCCCATCCAAACTACTAAAATATCTAAAATAGCAATGTTTCTTTGATTTTTAACGGCCAAGGGTTCTTCTACATCCACACAAATTCTTTCGATCCATACAGTCATCTAGACTCCCTTTCCTTGTCAGTGTACATGTGCCACCCCGGACAAGTGAAGGTTGGGCTTTAACAATCACGATCAAAAGTCTCTATTGATCCAAAGTTTTGAAGCCAACTCACCATTCAAGTACTTGAACTTCTCTGATACCTTCTCCAATATCAGACAGAATGAACTCTTTGATGGCATTAAATGCTGAAATCACAATATTAAACAAACAATTCAAACATGCATTTGCCATGCAAGATACGTCCACATTTTGCAAAAGGTGAACAGAGAACAAGCTAAAAAAGCAATTTTGCATATAATTCAATATGTTACGGTCCTACATGTGTCAATATCGAAAGGAACCAAGATCTATGGGATATAAGCATATGTTTTAAGTTTCCTCAAAATCAAATAAAAATTGTAGATCGAAAGGAACCGATATCTTTGGGAATGTGGGATATAAACATATGTTTTGAGATTCATCAAAATCAGATAATGGTGATAGATATATAAGAATGTTTCTTAAAAATCAAATAAAAATGGTGACCTCTAGAGGCTCCATAAGCTAAAAATGTGATTTTGATCTTACTATGAAAAGATGGGCTTCTTGAGATAAAATGCAGAATGCCTTGAAACGCCATTTATAATGAAGCAACTCAATGAACATGGCTAAACATATCCCTTAGGAGACTACTTCCTTGTAGACTGGAATAACCAGATGCAAAAGACTGCCATTCAAATTGGACTCTTCGAACATTATGCCAAACATAACTGATTAGAAATTACAGTAAAAACAGAAATGATTGAATGTAAATCACTTTATATACATTCATATTACATGTACATTATTATATACATTGATTGTCCATTTCTAGGCGCCAAAGAATAGAGATTTAGCTCCCTTATACTTACATGGTGATAAATGGAAACATCTTGTAATATCTATAGATATAGATGTTAATATTGAATTCCTATTAGACGAATGACCTTTACATAGAGAACATGGTGAAATACTGTTAATTGTTCTACCATGAGCCTGTAAATTAGAAATTATTATAAGTCATATTAAAATATATATGACAACATTTATCTCTTTAATCTTAAGTGTCAGGGATGATGCTGATCTGAAAATCGTTATTAGTCTCTTTTCAGACGTGCTGAACCTTTTATTAGTTGTTTTGCATGTGATTTAAATTTAGTGCTCTTGTTGAAAAGCCCCAAAGAAGTGTTTATTTATATTAGTATTGTAGTCTACCGATATTAAATGATGACAGCGATACTGATACAATTATTACTGACAGTGACACGTTAAAAAATATTACGCATTAAAATGACACGAATGTTATGATAATTGATGTAAATATAAAAAGTCAGTACGATTTCAAAATCAGAGAGGCACTTTAATCAAAGCATTCTAGAAAATGAGTTACTAAATGGATCAAAGCAATTTATTGTGAACAGTATATTGACACATTAGTGATTAATTCATCACAATTCCAAGACATTACGAGAAGGTTTAGAGTCTGTACACTGTACACAGTCTATACATCCGAATCTGGTGTGTTCACTGCAAGTTTCAAAAACCGCAGCGTCTGTACATGGAGTGGATCTGGCGATTGATGAATGCCATTGGTACCTGGAACCACACTCTCAGAAAAGCCTGGCACAATCCATCGACTATGTTAGGTCTTGGTACAATGTTATTAAGTCTCCACTGAATTTCAACCCAAAGATGTTTAATCAGGTTTAAGTCCGGACTAAGGGCTGTCCAGTGCATAAGGTTGACCCCGTTTTGCTATAGAAAGTCCTGAGTAACTCTTGCGGTGTGGGCACGGGTGTTGTCATGCTGGAAAACGTTGTTTCAATTACATGCGAAAGTTGGTATGACGTGGGGTCTTGAGAGCTTGATCAATGTTGCGCACTCTGGGATGCCGCTGCCGCCTCCTCTCCATAACCCACTCTCTGGTTCAAGCCCATTTCACCCTTACCCATTATGCTTGGAACCCCCCATGAGTCTTGTTTCATGACACATTGGTCAGAATAATGCTGGCCACAACGCCCACAACGACGCCATATTCTGGTCACAGTTCTTCATTGCTCATGTCACCAGTTCTGGTATTGTTTGGCAAACTGTAAACGATCATGTCAATTTGTGAGGATCACTCCCCGGTAATGTCTATGGCAATGGATGTTCTCTCTGGTGAGACGTAGCGCACTGTATCGGTACTGATGGGTCTGAGGTGTGTCCCCGCTGTCTGACGTGCTGTCTCAGATGCCTGTGTGAAGGGATTGTGCACGTGCTGTCGAACGGACATGACGGTCTTGTCCCCTTGTGGTAACTCTTGGTTACACAAAGATCATTGCTACGATAGATGAGTAATAAAGGTTTCAACAATCGGAAGTGACGAAGGCAAAAGGAAAACACTATATAATAGCCGACTGAAGTGACGAGTGGTGACATATACACATGGAATCCCTTCGAAGACCAAAAGTTGCTATGTGAGACTGTGAGAGCTGATATCTGACAATTCATAAAAAGAATTGACTGCCACAAGATAAGAAAAAACAAAGGAAAAAAAAAAAAAGTCTGTAGCCTACATTACCATGTTTTTATAAGGTACCGTAGGCTGTATACCGTAGAAGGAATAAAAAGAAGGGAATATACAGATTATTTCTATTTTTCTCGTGTTCTCTTATCTTATGACACTCAATTACTTTATTGAGTTGTCAGATATCCCCTTGCAGTCGGTCCCATGACAACTTTTGGTCATGGAAGGAATTATTAGTACCGGGTACCAGGTTAGCAGAAATTCGTCCGTGTATCTGTTATCACTGGTCACTTCAGTCAGTTTATAGAGGGATTATAACTTGTGTTTTCCTTTTGTGTTCGACACTTCCGATTCATGAAACAATTATTACCCAATATGTAGCACATCATCATGATCTCTGTGTTAAAATTATATTTGGAATGTAGGCTAATTTTAAATTTAACCAGTTAGGCCTACTAATAATATATGTTATAATGAATGACACCAAATACATGTATTGTCCTTTAAGGGGGTAAGGTCTAATATGTGAAATCTGGTAAAAACTATCACTGTTTTCATAAATGTAAGAATGAGGAATCCTGGCGTATTCAACACCAGGCTAATTCAACACCAGAAAAATCGGCGTATTCAAGACCAGTACATGTACATATTGTTATTTTGTATTTTAAACTTCAAATCAATTCCGATGTCCTTGAGTACGTCAAGAACCAATGGATATCAAACCGAATGTTTAGTGCGAAGAGTTGGTCCGTGTTTATGCGCCCCGTTCGCCGAATAAAGACGTCGAGGGTTGGCATAACCGAATCAACTCTCGACTGAACACTCGGGGACCGGTTCCATTTTATTTATTACTTGTTTTATATTATGTATAATATTGTCTTCGAAAATGAAATATTTCAACTGTTGTTTGTATTATGACTATTTAAGATATATAATAAATATCTTGTTAATCCTGCTTTTGTCTTATAATAAACTGGTCTTGAATACGCCAATTTTACTGGTGTTGAATTAGCCTGGTGTTGAATACGCCTGATACCAGAATGAGTACCTGTAGCCTATCTTCATGGATGGCACTGACCTTGTTTTATCTGGCCTCTGGCCCTCTGTGTCAGACTCAGAGTATTTTCCAATCATTATTAGTATTTATAAATTCAAATGGAGGTAACTATCTTACAAAATGACACGTTTTGTCATTGATTCTTACCGATTCTCTTATTCGTTTCACACATGCTTGTAAAGCACGTCTTGTCAGGGTCTGTGCCATCATAGATAAAGATAAAATCTAGGCTACCTCTCTACAGCTCTATTGAGTATTGTGCCATTTCCACCTTACGCCAGTCTCTAGAAAATGTGTAATGAGAGTTATGGCCCTTGGCGCCGAGATCAAATTGGCAGACAATAGCTGGCAGACATTAAGACCTTTCACCAGACAACAAGGAACGATCAACTCAGCAGACATTAAGAAATTTGCTGGATGACCATGACTTCAGTGAAATCACGTGCTCCGTATGGGCTAATCCAAGCCTTCGATAAATAGAATAAATTGAAACTAGTCTATTTTTAGTAACTAGGCTATTGTCTGATAGGGACTAAAAATAAAAAGTGTTTTATCTCTTCCAAAGTGTGTTATTATGAATGTGCCAGAAAAAAACAAGTATAGTCAAAGAGCCATTGGAACGTACTTTCCGGTGATGTATGACATGATATCTGGAATTTCGTATTAAGACCCGTATTTTGACATTAAACACTCGCCCCACCCCACCCCACCCCACCACTGTAACTTTGATCACTTTTAAAAAAAAAGAAGTAAACATCCATTGTGCATAAAAAAAATAAGGTATCATCCAAAAAGAGAATTGACATTAATTTTCAGTATATATATACTTTTTTTGGATTAAGTCCTGCGTTCTTACTTCAAATACCCAATAAGTAGCCTAAGTAAGTAAGTAAGTTTATTGCATAAAAACGCCCACGGGGAGAAAGCATACAATTACAGAATGAAAGAAACATCACATTAGAACAGATATATACATGACTAGAATATATACGAGTACATGTAGAAAATATACCAATACAGAATACATGTATATTAGAACATTCAAATATGCCTAGTGATATACATGTATATACATAGGCGTACGGGACCAAACTTGTTTGGGGGGGCCATCATATTTTCCCGACAAAATATATTTCTTTAGAATCCGCGGAGCCGTGGGCGGCGAAGCCGTCCGCCCGCGAGCGCCGCAGGCGCGCGAAGCACTCGACGGGGGGTTTGGGGGCCTCCCCCAGAAAATTTTGAAAACCAGACGGCCGTAGACGCGTTTTCCAGCATTTCGAATACTTTCTAGTAATTTGGAGTGGGTAGTAAATTATGTCAGTTGCTGCATAAAAATTGGTGAAAAATCATCTTTAAAGTACAAACTCTATGACTACGAAAACATGAACAAGTCGAGCGCGGAGCACTCGATGGGGGGTTTGGGGGGCCTCCCAGAGAAAATTTTGAAAACCAGAAGGCCGTAGACGCGTTTTCCAGGCATTTCGAATACTTTCTAGTAATTTGGAGTGGGTAGTAAATTATGTCAGTTGCTGCATAAAAATTGGTGAAAAATCATCTTTAAAGTACAAACTCTATGACTACGAAAACATGAACAAGTCGAGCGCGAAGCACTTTGATTAATGGCACAAAAGAATAATAATACATGTACATGTACGTACATGTACACCCCTATAAAACGTAATACACAGCCATTTACATGTACATGTACGCCACACTATTACAAAACAGAAACACAACCTTGTCTTATAGCGTGTATGCCTAATCATTTTTTTAAAAGTTATAACATTGGCTCGAAACACAGTGGTGGGTAGGGTGGAAGACTGGTGTCGAATCCATGTCGCGGCTGCGGGGAGTGCCATTTACGTATGTGGCCAGACGGGGAGAAAATCGAAGGGTCTTGAGTAATCTGCTGATTCCTATTGTATATTCGTTCAGGTTTGCCCGAGGTTGGCAAAACTGATCCTCTTCCTTGTCTATATGGATTTCCATAGATTGGTAGGCTTAGCATATTTTTGACGAGTCGAGCCAATATCGCACTTCCATTGTGGTTTAAGTGCGTTCCATCACTCGCATAGAGATATTCTTTGAGCTCAGTTCTATTATCACCTTTCCCTGGGTCAGTAAATAAACTAAATGATGTGAAATACTCACATCGATTAGAGACACAGACTTTATACAAGGCTGAGCTTAGCTTATTAAGATTATTTGCGAATTCACTAGGCCTCCTTGGGAGTGGTTGAATAAACTTAAGAACTGCATTGGGGTATTTTTTTCTGCAAAGCACTATAAGTTCATAATACTGGGAAGAGCATTCCTCGGTGTTTACATAAGTGTATCTTGGTATATTGTTCGACCCAATGAGAAATACTATATTTTCAACTTTCTCTGACTGAGGAGAGTGATCTACTAGTCGTATAGCGTCGCTAATTTTGCCGCCACTGATGGTCCGTATCTTAGTGTTGCCCTCTCTGTCTAACCTTCGTGGCGTTAACTTGTGTAAGATGGATGAACCGATCACTAAATTCTTTTGGGGCTCGATGAGTTTAACTTTGGCCAATCTGTCAATAGGGGCTTTGGAGACAGGGCTAGAGGAATTTTGCGGTACAGCTGGGTGAGAGCGAGTCTTATCAATAGAATAAGCTAGTACCACCCACATTTGATTATTTTTTTTAAGTTAAGAAAATATGAATGTGCCATAAAATTATTTACATATTTAAAAAGAGCGACTAACAAGCTTTTCAGTGATATGTAACATTATATCTGAAATTTCGTACTAAGACTCGTATTTTGCCATTGAATACCCCCCCCCTCCATTATCATAGTAATAGGGTTTAATACCACCAAACTTTGATCTCTTTTTAAAGTAAGTAAATATGAATGTGCCATAAAATTATTTACATATTTTAAAAGAGCAATCAACAAGCTTTTCAGTGATATGTAACATTATATCTGGAATTTCGTACTAAGACCCGTATTTTGGCATTGAATACCCCCCTCCCTCCGCTTCATAATCATAGTGATAGAGCTTAATACCACAATTTGATCGCTTTTAAATGTAAGTAAATATGAATGTGCCATAAAATTATTTACATATTTGAAGAGAGCAATCAACAAGCTTTTCAGTGATATGTAACATTATATCTGGAATTTCGTACTAAGACTCGTATGTTGCCATTGAATACCCCACCCCCTTCATTATCATAGTGATAGAGCTTAATACCACCAAACTTTGATCGCTTTTTAAGGCAAGTAAATATGGATGTGCCAAATTTATTTTTACATATTTGAATAGGCTAATAAATAAGCTTTTCTGTGATATGAAACATTATATCTGGAATTTCGTACTAAGACCCGTATTTTGGCATTGAATACCCCCACCCCTTCATTATCATAGTAATAGAGCTTAATACCACCAAACTTTGATCGCTTTTTAAGGTAAGTAAATATGAATGTGCCATAACAATATTTACATATTTGAGGAGAGCAATCAACAAGCTTTTCAGTGATGTGTAACATTATATCTGGAATTTCGTAGTAAGACTCGTATTTTGGCTATGAATACCCCCCCCCCCCGCTTCATAATCATAGTAATAGAGCATAATACTACCGAACTTTGATCGCTTTTTAAGGTAGGTAAATATGAATGTGTCATAAAATTATTTACATATTTGAAGAGAGCAACCAACACGCTTTTTAGTGATATGTAACATTATATCTGGAATTTCGTACTAAGATCGTATTTTGGCATTGAATACCCCCCGCCCGTCCCGCTTCATAATCATAGTCATATAGCTTAATACTACCAAACTTTGATCGCTTTTTAAGGTAAGTAAATATGAATGTGCCATAAAATTATTTACATATTTAAAGAGAGCATATGTAACATTATATCTGGAATTTCGTACTAAGACTCGTATTTTGGCATTGAATACCCCTCCCCCCGCTTCATAATCATAGTAATAGAACTTAATACCGCCAAACGTTGATCGCTTTTTAAGGTAAGTAAATATGAATGTGCCATAAAATTATTTACATATTTGAGGAGAGCAATCAACAAGCTTTTTAGTGATATGTAACATTATATCTGGAATTTCGTACTAAGACTCGTATTTTGGCATTGAATACCCCCCCCCTCCCCGCTTCATAATCATAGTAATAGAGCTTTATACCACCAAACTTTGATCGCTTATTAAGGTAAGTAAATATGAATGTGCCAAAATGTTGGGAGGTACTAAAATCTATAACTATGATATTGAAGGGGGGGGGGGTATTCAATGCCAAAATACGGGTCTTAGTACGAAATTCCATATATAATGTTACATATCACAGAAAATCTTGTTGATTGCTCTCCTCAAATATGTAAATAATTTTATGGCACATTCATATTTACTTGCCTTAAAAAGCGATCAAATTGTGGTGGTATTAAGCTCTATTACTTTGAAAATGAAGGGGGTGGGGTATTCAATGGCAAAATACGAGTCTTAGTACGAAATTCCAGATATAATGTTACATATTACTGAAAAGCTTTTTGATTGCTCTCTTCAAATATGTAAATAATTTTATGGCACATTCATATTTACTTACATTTAAAAGCGATCAAATTGTGGTATTAAGCTCTATCACTATGATTATAAAGCGGAGGGAGGGGGGTATTCAATGCCAAAATACGGGTCTTAGTACGAAATTCCAGATATATTGTTATATATCACTGAAAAGCTCGTTGATTGCTCTCTTCGAATATGTAAATAATTTTATGGCACATTTATATTTACTTTCCTTAAAAAGCGATCAAAGTTTTCTAGTATTAAGCTCTATTACTATGATTATGAAGCGGGGAGGGTGGGGGGGAATTCAATGGCAAAATACGAGTCTTAGTACGAAATTCCAGATATAATGTTACAGATCGCTGAAAAGCTTGTTGATCGCTCTCTTTAAATATGTAAATAATTTTATGGCATATTCATATTTACTTACCTTAAAAAGCGATCAAAGTTTGGTAGTATTAAGCTATATTACTATGATTATGAAGCGGGAGGGGAGGGGGTATTCAATGCCAAAATACGATCTTAGTACGAAATTCCAGATATAATGTTACGTATCACTAAAAAGCGTGTTGGATGCTCTCTTTGAATATGTAAATAATTTTATGGCACATTCATATTTACCTACCTTAAAAAGCGATCAAAGTTCGGTAGTATTATGCTCTATTACTATGATTATGAAGCGGGGGGGGGGGGTATTCATAGCCAAAATACGAGTCTTACTACGAAATTCCAGAGATAATGTTACATATCAGTGAAAAGCATGTTGATTGCTCTCCTCAAATATGTAAATAATTTTATGGCACATTCATATTTACTTGCCTTAAAAAGCGATCAAATTTTGGTGGTATTAAGATCTATTACTATGATAATGAAGGGGGTGGGGTATTCATAGCCAAAATACGAGTCTTAGTACGAAATTCCGGATATAATGTTACATATCACTGAAAAGCTTGTTAATTGCTCTCTTCAAATATGTAAATAATTTAATGGCACATTCATATTTACTTACATTTAAAAGCGATCAAATTGTGGTATTAAGCTCTGTCACTATGATTATGAAGCGGAGGGAGGGGGGTATTGAATGCCAAAATACGGGTCTTAGTACGAAATTCCAGATATATTGTCACATATCACTGAAAAGCTTGTTGATTGCTCTTTTTAAATATGTAAATAATTTTATGGCACATTAAGATTTACTTACCTTACAAAACGATCAATGTTGGGAGGTACTAAAATCTATTACTATGATATTGAGGGGGGGGGGTATTCAATGCCAAAATACGGGTCTTAGTACGAAATTCCAGATATATTGTTACATATCACTGAAAAGCTTGTTGATTGCTCTTTTTAAATAAGTAAATAATTTTCTGGCACATTAAGATTTACTTACCTTACAAAACGATCAATGTTGGGAGGTACTAAAATCTATAACTATGATATTGAAGGGGGGGGGGTATTCAATGCCAAAATACGAGTCTTAGTACGAAATTCCAGATATAATGTTACATATCAGTGAAAAGCTTGTTGATTGCTCTCCTCAAATATGTAAATAATTTTATGGCACATTTATATTTACTTGCCTTAAAAAGCGATCAAATTTTGGTGGTATTAAGCTCTATTACTATGATAATGAAGGGGGTGGGGTATTCAATGGCAAAATACGAGGCTTAGTACGAAATTCCAGATATAATGTTACATATTGTAAGCCACCCCAAGCACCCTGTCAAATGCCGGTTGGTCTACGGGATTACTCATTAAATCATTTTTGTCAGGCCGATTCAATAAAGTCGTATCAAACTATAATCTCATAATTTCAGCTCCAACCTCTGTGTTCCCCGGGGAGTCATAGTATGAACATATTGAAAACAATACAAGTTTGTAGGGTTTCTGTTTCAACAAGGAAATGACTTTTAATTATCCTCGAATCATTAAATATCATAAACATAACAACATAGTGGAAATAAATATAAAAATAGTGAAATGGCGTCCGGCGTGGTGGGAGATAACGTCTTACAGTGTCTTTAACGGTGTTCCATATTTAGCGTACCGCGCAGTGACAAACAACCGGTACCCAGAGCCTTACGGAAGCCTTAAATCGTCATATATAAGGAAATTACTAATTTCGTATTCATCTCACCTTTGGACTTATAATAAATCGTAATGTTTAAACTAGAATTGAATAGACTATATAATAACGTTGCCTTAAACTGCTTAAGACTACTTAAGGGGACAAGTCTTTCCCGTAGGACGTTGAGACGTTATCTGCCATATTGCCGTTCCTGAGCTCTATTTATAAGCCTTACCAGGGTGTCACGTGAACGTCGCGACCAATTATTGTTTGCCCTTTTCGAGGCCTGTTCGGCGCAATATTTGAAATCATACATAAAACATTATTCCCCCACTTTCAACTTGCCCTTTTGTTGCCCTTTTACATTAATCAACATTATGTACATTTTGAAACTAAGAACATGCAATTCGACGAAGTATCAAACAAATTATGAAACAATTAAAAACATCAACAAGACTGCACAACAGCGCGTCATGCGGAACATTCGCTAAGTGACGTGGTGCAATATAGTCCCTATGCCAATCCGTATTTCTAGTTATATAAAATTATGTATTACAAAACCGCGATTGTAGTATATTTAGTTATAGGACTGTATAAATCCCTCACTGGCATTAACATTTCTTTTTATATAAATTACACTGCATTCCATAATTTGCATATAACCTGACATAACTCTTTTGTATAGAGATTAATAAATACCACTTCCTGTTCTGACTTTCACCCATGTTGTTTCCTGCTTAATTTATGAAAAGCCTTTCCCACTCAAATCTACAAACATCACATTGGCGACGAGGTAAAAACTGATAAAAATGAGTAAATTAGGTCACATAGAAGAGTTTAATTTGGAATCTGGGGATTTTAATGCATACATTGAAAGAGTAGAGCAGTATTTCATTGCTAATGATGTACAGGAAGACAATGAAGCCAAAAAGGTTGCTATCTTCATATCTCTCATTGGTAGCCAGACTTATTCCTTGCTAAAAGATCTTGTTGCACCGGCAGCGCCATCCACCAGGACTTTTCAGGAATTAATAGACATCCTTAAAGGACACCTATCACCACCCAAGCTTGTAATTGCTGAGCGTTATAGATTCTATAACCGAAATCAAAAAGAGGGAGAATCGGTGAAGCAGTTTACTGCAGCAATTAAAAAGTTAGCTTCTACATGTGAATTTGGTACCTTTTTGGAAGATTCACTACGTGATCGTCTGGTATGTGGATTGAATAGACTTTCTATCCAAAAGAAACTTCTGTCAGCAGATGCCAATTATCAACAATCTCTAGACATTGCCTGCAGCATGGAACTAGCCGACAATGATGTAGCAGAATTTCAGTCTCTCCCAGGAGCGGTGAATTCTGTAAACAGAACCACGGATCTGCATCATCACAAATGGAAGTCACAAGATCATGCTGGCACTAAACCCAAAGTTGCACACAGACAGGGTGCCCCACCTTGTGTTCGTTGCTTGGCTACTACACACAGTCCACCACAGTGCCCGTATATTACATCAGTGTGCGATGGATGTGGGAAAGTAGGTCATCTTCATCGTGCATGTCAACAAGTTTCAACTTCAGGTTTTAAGAAGAAATTTCGTAAACGATATCAACCTAAATCCATACACCAAGTGTCAGGAAAAGGAAACGAGGAAGAGCAAGAAACTCTCTCCATATTCAAGGCTGATTGTTTAAAAACCACTTCACCAGACAGCATTGTCATACCTGTCAACATTGGAGGTCAGATGATTGACATGGAAGTTGATACTGGAGCAAGTTTGTCGTTACTCCCACACCAGGTCTATTTAAACAAACTAGGTCATATCAAGCTTCAAAACTCCTCAGTACAGTTACGCAGCTATTCTGGTGATAAGATCGATGTTATTGGAGAATTCTCTTCAATTGTTAAACACAAAGGACAAACCAAGATGTTACCTTTGATTGTTGTCAAAACACAAGGTCCGGCTTTGTTTGGAAGAAATTGGCTCAGAGAAATGAAGGTTGATTTAAATGAAATCAAGAAGGTTTCTTCTGTTTCTACATTTACATCAGATCAACCAGACCTTATTCAACCATTACTTGATAAATATTCCGATATTTTTGAACCAGGTTTAGGCACAATATCTGGTATCAAAGCCAAACTGTACCTGCATCCTAATAGTAAACCAAAGTTCCATAAAGCCAGAACCGTTCCATACTCTCTCCGTGAAGCAGTGGAAAAAGAATTAGATCGTCTTGAAGCAGAAGGCATCATTGAGAAGGTTCAGCATAGTGAATGGGCCACACCTTTGGTTTGTGTTCCAAAAACTGACAAATCTGTTAGATTATGTGGAGATTACAAAGTAACAGTTAATCCATGTCTCAAAGTTGATCAACATCCTATACCAACCCCTGAGGATTTGTATAACTCTCTAGCTGGTGGACAGAAATTTACACGCATAGATTTATCTAATGCATATCAACAACTTTTGTTAGACGATGGATCCAGAGAATTTGTCACCATAAACACATCAAAAGGCCTGTACCGGTATACACGTCTACCTTTTGGAATAGCAGCATCGCCAGCTATTTTTCAAAATGTGATGGAACAGATTCTTCAAGGCTTACCCAGCACAGTTTGCTACCAAGATGATATTCTTATAACAGGTACAGATGACACAACTCATATCAAGAATGTTGATAACGTATTAGGCCGTCTTCAACAGTATAATATGAGACTCAAACCTGAGAAATGCTTATTTTTACAGCCATCTGTAGAGTACTTGGGTATGATCATGACACAAAATGGACTCTCACCTACGAGCAAGAAAATAGATGCCATTGTGAAAGCACCAACGCCACAGAACCAATCAGAACTCCGTTCCTTCCTTGGTATGCTGAATTATCATCAGAGATTCATTCCAAACCTATCAACATTAGTTCATCCATTGAATTCCTTGTTGTGTAAAACTGTTGAATGGATTTGGAGCCAGGAGTGTATAACTGCATTTAATGTTGTGAAAAAGTATCTCACATCAGCCCCAGTTTTAGTTCATTACACCCCATCGCTACCACTAATCTTGGCATGTGATGCATCCCAGTATGGACTTGGTGCTGTATTGATGCAGAAACTTGAGGATAACACAGAAAGACCTATAGCTTACGCATCCAGAACTTTGAATTCTGCAGAGCGCAACTACTCACAAATTGAGAAGGAAGGTCTGGGAATTATCTTTGGAGTGACAAAGTTCCGTATGTATCTGTACGGCCGATCTTTCTCTTTATATACAGATCATAAGCCATTAGTAAAGATATTTGGTCCCAAAACAGCTGTTCCAGTCTTAGCTGCTGCAAGACTTCAACGATGGGCAGTAATTTTATCATCGTACACTTACGATATTGTTTTCAAGAAATCAAAAGATAACACTAATGCAGATGCACTATCACGTTTGCCACTACCTGAAAATGATGATAATAGCGTGGAACCTGCAATATTTCAAATATCTGATGGCCATTTGAGTAGTCTACCGGTGACATCTAAAGACATAGCCACAGCAACATCGCGATCACCAACTTTATCAAGAGTACTTGAATATACTAAGAGTGGTTGGCCAGTTGAAGTAATTGATCAAGATTTAAAGCCCTACTTTAATAGACGTTTAGAACTTTCAATAGAGCAAAATTGCTTATTGTGGGGGATGAGAGTTATTATTCCTGCTACTTACACTAAACGTGTCCTTGATGAACTTCATGTTGCACACCCCGGCATCGTGAGAATGAAATCAATTGCAAGAAGTATTGTATGGTGGCCAGGTTTAGATTTAGATATTGAGACGTTAGTTCAGCATTGTGAACCCTGCCAAAAAGTTAGAAATAAACCAGCTACCGCTCCTCTAATACCATGGGAATGGCCTGCACGTCCTTGGCAAAGAATACACTTGGATTTTGCTGAAAAAGACAGTAAACATTATCTTGTTCTAACTGATGCCCATTCAAAGTGGCCTGAGGTAATTCCAATGAACTCAACCACAGCTACAAAAACCATTGATGTTTTACGAGACATTTTCTGTCATTACGGTTTACCTGAAGAAGTCGTGAGTGACAACGGGCCCCAGTTTAGATCAGCTGAATTTAAGAATTTCTTAAAGATGAATTCTATTAAACAGACACTTGTATCACCATACCATCCATCTTCAAATGGAGCTGCAGAAAGAATGGTCCAAAGTTTGAAACGAGCACTAGAAAGCAGCCAAGCTGATAAATCATCTTTACAACATAGACTCGCAAGTTTCTTGTTTGTATACCGTACAACACCTCATTCAACTACTAACAGAACTCCTGCGGAATTGTTTCTTGGACGTCAACTGAGAACTAAGTTACATAGTCTACGCCCTAATCTACAAGAAACTGTCACTGCAAATCAAGGTCGTCAAAAGCAAAGTCATGATAAGAGTGCTGTTTCCAGAACCTTTCATATTGGTCAGAATGTGTTAGTTTTGGATATTTTAGGAAAAGATAAATGGACTGATGGTATTATTTTAGAACGTTGTGGTCCATATTCGTTTCTGGTACAATTAAATGATGGTAGAATCTGGAAACGACATATCGATCATCTTCTAGATGCACAACATGCTCAGTTTAATCACAACAAACCAGCTGAGGATGTTCCTGCAAATAACCCGTTAGATATTCCTAGCGCACCTATAGTCAGTAAACGTAAAGGTTGCAGTACAACTGAGGCCTCTGATGAAAGTGCTACCGATAACACTTGTACCAGTAAACCAAGTAATAATCAGTCAACATGTAGTGCACCAATTCAGCTACGCAGATCAACAAGACAGATAAAGAAACCAAACAGATTTGATTTGTGAATTGACTGAATTTGCTTACTTTAATAATTTAAAGTGTTTTGCGCTTCTTAAGTTTATTAATAGTGAAAATGAACTAAGTTAAGCCTTGTGGTTAAAAGAACATTTCTATCTAGAAAGAGGGAATGTAGTATATTTAGTTATAGGACTGTATAAATCCCTCACTGGCATTAACATTTCTTTTTATATAAATTACACTGCATTCCATAATTTGCATATAACCTGACATAACTCTTTTGTATTAGAGATTAATAAATACCACTTCCTGTTCTGACTTTCACCCATGTTGTTTCCTGCTTAATTTATGAAAAGCCTTTCCCACTCAAATCTACAAACATCACATTGGCGACGAGGTAAAAACTGATAAAAATGAGTAAATTAGGTCACATAGAAGAGTTTAATTTGGAATCTGGGGATTTTAATGCATACATTGAAAGAGTAGAGCAGTATTTCATTGCTAATGATGTACAGGAAGACAATGAAGCCAAAAAGGTTGCTATCTTCATATCTCTCATTGGTAGCCAGACTTATTCCTTGCTAAAAGATCTTGTTGCACCGGCAGCGCCATCCACCAGGACTTTTCAGGAATTAATAGACATCCTTAAAGGACACCTATCACCACCCAAGCTTGTAATTGCTGAGCGTTATAGATTCTATAACCGAAATTAAAAAGAGGGAGAATCGGTGAAGCAGTTTACTGCAGCAATTAAAAAGTTAGCTTCTACATGTGAATTTGGTACCTTTTTGGAAGATTCACTACGTGATCGTCTGGTATGTGGATTGAATAGACTTTCTATCCAAAAGAAACTTCTGTCAGCAGATGCCAATTATCAACAATCTCTAGACATTGCCTGCAGCATGGAACTAGCCGACAATGATGTAGCAGAATTTCAGTCTCTCCCAGGAGCGGTGAATTCTGTAAACAGAACCACGGATCTGCATCATCACAAATGGAAGTCACAAGATCATGCTGGCACTAAACCCAAAGTTGCACACAGACAGGGTGCCCCACCTTGTGTTCGTTGCTTGGCTATTCCCCCACTTTCAACTTGCCCTTTTGTTGCCCTTTTACATTAATCAACATTATGTACATTTTGAAACTAAGAACATGCAATTCGACGAAGTATCAAACAAATTATGAAACAATTAAAAACATCAACAAGACTGCACAACAGCGCGTCATGCGGAACATTCGCTAAGTGACGTGGTGCAATATAGTCCCTATGCCAATCCGTATTTCTAGTTATATAAAATTATGTATTACAAAACCGCGATTGTAGTATATTTAGTTATAGGACTGTATAAATCCCTCACTGGCATTAACATTTCTTTTTATATAAATTACACTGCATTCCATAATTTGCATATAACCTGACATAACTCTTTTGTATTAGAGATTAATAAATACCACTTCCTGTTCTGACTTTCACCCATGTTGTTTCCTGCTTAATTTATGAAAAGCCTTTCCCACTCAAATCTACAAACATCACAGCGATGTACAATGATTTATAAAGTTATTCCTAACACAACAATTAATGAAATAAGCATCTTAACCACATAAACTATAATTATGGTTCATGAATACAATATGTTCAATGTTGACACTTCTACGAGTACGAGTACGACGGCAAGTGACGAGAAGTCATGAGTTTGATAAAGTTATCTCGTTTAACCTGTGTTCTACTAATAATATGGACATGCAATTTACATTTTATGACTTTAACCGTTACAATGAATAATGGATATATGCTAATTTATAAATAGGAATGGACATTATTACAATCAAGGTAAGCAATTAGTTTTCTATCCGCGTGGTAATGGTACTGTAACATCGACATCACACTGTACACGGTGTACACCATTGACTTCGCTGCTATACTGCTAGGCTTGTGGTCGTTGTACCATAGTTAGGTGAAATCTTCCAAACACTGCCTTACTAGAGAAGGTCAGTAACATCATTCCGTTAACCTTTGCCAAAAGGCTAACAATATTAAAAACATCTACCGATTTGGTTCATACTGTGGTGAGACTTAACACAGACCCTCGAGAGAAGGCCTATAATAATAACATCCACCGATCACGTTTATACACGGCTCACATACGTTGGCCGAATGAAGGCCTATAATAATATTCAAGGATCAAGTTTATACACGGCTCACATACGTTGGTCGACTGGTCCTGGTGACTTTTACAATATCACTGAAAAGCTTGTTGATTGCTCTCTTCAAATATGTAAATAATTTTATGGCACATTCATATTTACTTACATTTAAAAGCGATCAAATTGTGGTATTAAGCTCTATCACTATGATTATGAAGCGGAGGGAGGGGGTATTCAATGCCAAAATACGGGTCTTAGTACGAAATTCCAGATATATTGTTACATATCACTGAAAAGCTTGTTGATTGCTCTTTTTAAATATGTAAATAATTTTATGGCACATTAAGATTTACTTACCTTACAAAACGATCAATGTTGGGAGGTACTAAAATCTATTACTATGATATTGAGGGGGGGGGGGTATTCAATGCCAAAATACGGGTCTTAGTACGAAATTCCAGATATATTGTTACATATCACTGAAAAGCTTATTGATTGCTCTTTTTAAATATGTAAATAATTTTCTGGCACATTAAGATTTACTTACCTTACAAAACGATCAATGTTGGGAGGTACTAAAATCTATAACTATGATATTGAAGGGGGTGGGGGTATTCAATGCCAAAATACGGGTCTTAGTACGAAATTCCAGATATAATGTTACATATCACAGAAAAGCTTGTTGATTGCTCTCCCCAAATATGTAAATAATTTTATGGCACATTCATATTTTCTTACCTTAAATAGCGATCAAAATTGTGTGGTATTAAACTCTATTACTATGATTATTAAGGGGGGGATATTCAATGCCAAAATACGGGTCTTAGTACGAATTCCAGATATAATGTTACATATCAGTGAAAAGCTTGTCGATTGCTTCCTTCAAATATGTAAAAAAAATTATGGCACATTCATATTTACTTACCTTAAAAAGCGATCAGCGTTTGGCGGTATTAGGTTCTATTACCATGATTATGAAGCGGGGGGGGGGGATTCAATGCCAAAATACGAGGCTTAGTACGAAATTCCAGATATATTGTTACATATCACTGTAAAGCTTGTTAATTGCTCTTTTTAAATATGTAAGTAATTTTATGGCACATTCATATTGACTTACCTTAAAAAGCGATCAAAGTTTTGTAGTATTAAGCTCTATTAATTTTATTACGAAGCAGGGGGAGGGGTTATTCAATGCCAAAATACGAGTCTTAGTACGAACTTCCAGATATAATGTTACATATCACTAAAAAGCTTGTCGATTGCTCTCTTCAAATATGTAAAACATTTTATGGCACATTCATATTTACTTACCTTCAAAAGCGGTCAAATTTGGGTGGAACTAAGCTATGTTACTATGATAATGAAGGGGGGGGGGGGTATTTAATGCCAAAATACGGGTCTTAGTACGAAATTCAAGATATAATGTTACATATCACTGAAAAGCTTGTTGATTGCTCTTTTTAAATATGTAAATAATTTTATGGCACATTCATAATTACTTACTTTAAAAAGAGATCAAAATTTGGTGTTATTAAGCCCTATTACTATGATAATTGGTGGGGGGGGGGGTCAATGCCAAAATACGGGTCTTAGTACGAAATTCCAGATATATTGTTACATATCACTGAAAAGCTTGTTGATTGCTCTTTTTAAATATGTAAATAATTTTATGGCACATTAAGATTTACTTACCTTACAAAACGACCAATGTACTAAAATCTTTTACTATGATAATGAAGGGGGGGGGGTATTCAATGCCAAAATACGGGTCTTAGTATGAAATTCCAGATATAATGTTACATATCAATGAAAAGCTTATTGATTGCTCTCTTCAAATATGTAAATAATTTTATGGCACATTCACAATGACTTACCTTAATAAGCGATCAAAGTTTGGTGGTTTAAAGCTCTATTACTATGATTATGAAGCGGGGGGGGGGGGGGTATTCAATGCCAAAATACCAGTCTTAGTACGAAATTCCAGATATAATGTTACATATCACTAAAAAGCTTGTTGATTGCTCTCCTCAAATGTGTAAATAATTTTATGGCACATTCATATTTACTTACCTTAAAAAGCGATCAACGTTTGGCGGTATTAAGTTCTATTACTATGATTATGAAGCGGGGGGGGGGGGGATTCAATGCCAAAATACGAGGAGTCTTAGTACAAAATTCCAGATATAACGTTACATATCACTGAAAAGCTTGTTGATCGCTCTCTTTCAATATGTAAATAATTTTATGGCACATTCATATTTACTTACCTTAAAAAGCGATCAAAGTTTGGTAGTATTAAGCTATATTACTATGATTATGAAGCGGGAGGGGAGGGGGTATTCAATGTCAAAATACGATTCTAAGTACGAAATTCCAGATATAATGTTACATATCACTAAACAAAACGACCAATGTTGGGAGGTACTAAAATCTTTTACTATGATAATGAAGGGGGTGGGGTATTCAATGGCAAAATACGAGTCTTAGTACGAAATTCCAGATATAATGTTACATATCACTGAAAAGCTTGTTGATTGCTCTCTTCAAATATGTAAATAATTTTATGGCACATTCACAATGACTTACCTTAATAAGCGATCAAAGTTTGGTGGTTTAAAGCTCTATTACTATGATTATGAAGCGGGGGGGGGGGGTATTCAATGCCAAAATACCAGTCTTAGTACGAAATTCCAGATATAATGTTACATATCACTAAAAAGCTTGTTGATTGCTCTCCTCAAATGTGTAAATAATTTTATGGCACATTCATATTTACTTACCTTAAAAAGCGATCAACGTTTGGCGGTATTAAGTTCTATTACTATGATTATGAAGCGGGGGGGGGGGGGTATTCAATGCCAAAATACGAGGAGTCTTAGTACAAAATTCCAGATATAACGTTACATATCACTGAAAAGCTTGTTGATCGCTCTCTTTCAATATGTAAATAATTTTATGGCACATTCATATTTACTTAATTTCGTACTAAGACTCGTATTTTGGCATTGAATCAAAGTTCGGTAGTATTATGCTCTATTACTATGATTATGAAGCGGGGGGGGGGGGGATTCATAGCCAAAATACGAGTCTTACTACGAAATTCCAGATAATGTTACATATCAGTGAAAAGTTTGTTGATTGCTCTCTTCAAATATGTAAATAATTTTATGGCACATTGATATTTACTTACCTTAAAAAGCGATCAAAGTTTTGTGGTATTAAGCTCTATCACTATGATTAGGAAGCTAGGGGGGGGGGGGGGGTATTCAATGCCAAAATATGTATATAACATTAATTAAGAGTTAAAACACCAACATTTCCCCTTTGGATATGACTTCACGGAGAAGTAGTAAATCCATAATGTTGTGTTATTATGAACTTTCAGCAATTTTAAAGAAAACTTGTTTGATCAAGAATGCCAAAATTTAATCATGTTACATTATGTATAGGCCTATGCAGACTGTCCTCTTTTTTACCCCCCCCCCCAAAAAAAACCCCCAAAACAAACCAGCCTTGTTATTTATGTATTTTTTGTTTAAATAGGTCGGCCTATGCAGACGGTTTTGTTTGTTTTTTAAATTATTATTAAGTGTTTTAATTTGTTCATTCCTTGTATTTATTTAAATTAAAGAAAGGAAAAGAAGCTTTTGATATACATATTATGTGATACATAGGAGTCTAGCTGGGCTGAGAATAATTTTTGTATTTATATGGCCTATTTATGTATTTATTCCTTGATGTTTGCTGTACATGTAATTGTCCTGTTAAATTGGGAAAGCTCTATTTCAAGTTTGAGATAACAATAAATGCCCTCTTTTTAAAAAAGAAAAATAAAACAAACCAAACCAGCCTTGTTATTTATGTATTTTTTGTTTTAAAAAAATATTAAACTAGACAAGCAAGGTGTCCCACAATAATAAATACTGAATATAACAGTAAAAAATTTTAACCCTCAATATGCATTTGGAATGTTTGTTTTAATCTGTTGTAATATTAAAAGGTGGGAAAAGCAATAAATGACTGAAGATTCTATTTTTTTTCAAAGTTTCCAAATTTTGCCATAATTTCGTTTCGCCGTGTCTGCCCGAGAGTTCTAAATTTGAATGTTGACCTATATTTCTGGCACATTCATAATAACACACTTTGGAAGAGATAAAACACTTTTTATTTTTAGTCAAAAAAATGTCCCCATCAGACAATAGCCTAGTTACTAAAAATAGACTAGTTTCAATTTATTCTATTTATCGAAGGCTTGGATTAGCCCATACGGAGCACGTGATTTCACTGAAGTCATGGTCATCCAGCAAATTTCTTAATGTCTGCTGAGTTGATCGTTCCTTATTGTCTGGTGAAAGGTCTTAATGTCTGCCAGCTATTGTCTGCCAATTTGATCTCGGCGCCCTTGCCCATACATTCATTGATAATAAAAATCACTCAAAAATACAAATCTTCACTTGATATACTAGGCCTATCATTATCATGAAATTAGTAATTTGTGATTGTGGCAGCAAGGTGGCAGCAAGGTGGCAGTGAGATGGATAAATACGAAAAAATTCGCGTTGTCGGAAGAGGAGCATATGGGTACGGTAAATATGCCTATACTTGTAAAATTCCATCGGCATCGGCATTTTAAAGGGACAATAGGCCTAACTAAATAATAGCACCCTGAGTCGGACTCTTGCTGGCGACAGCTCCATAAAATAAATAATAGCCTTATTAAATACTAAGTAGGCCAACTAGATTTTTAAGTGTCCTACCTGTTGTGTAAATGATCCATTACATCCTATTTTACTTGTCCAGAGGGTTCGAAAATATTTTAGATCCAAGTTTCATTTGAAAAGGTTTACTTGTCGTTAGACTTTTCAAACCATTTTACAATTTACCGGTAGTTGAATTTTTTCAAATTTTTTAAAAAAATTAGTTGTGTTATAGGATGAAATTTGTATAATCAATTAATTGGAATAATGTAAATAGTACAATTTGTTGACCAGAATAAAGATTGGGACATATTATTCAGTTACAACAAGAGTGGATTGAGCCTAATTTATTAAGGACAGCAGGCTGAGGTAGCGCCTACCATACAGGAACTTAATAAAAAAGATTAACAAACAGTCGTGCAGATGCCCGATCGTCATGTAGGCCTATTAAAGATGATATGATCTCTTTGTTTATTGGGGTTGTTTATCGGACAACGAGCGGCTTCACACAATTAAACCCCAGCTGTCTTTCTACATAAGCTTATAGTTATAGTTATAGCATCACCATTGACCGTAGCCCATAATACGGGCCACTCCATGTAGGCCTATAACTGGCAATATCCTATTCCAAAATATCCACCCCCCTCCCTGGCCTCCCACCCATCTAGAGAAGAGGTACGTAAGAGTGCAAAAATATGTGCATGCCCGTTTAAAGCCCCGATACCACTCTTGTTGTAACTGAATAATATGTCCCAATCTTTATTCTGGTCAACAATTTGTACTATTTTACAATATTTTAATTAAAAAAAAATGATACAAATTTCATCTTAACACACCTAATTTTAAAAATTGGAAAAATTCAACTTCATGCCGTAACATGGTTTGAAAAGCCTTACGTAAGCACTTTCAAATGCAACTTGGATTTAAACATATTTTCGAACCCTCTGGACAAGTAAGATTGGTTGTAATGGATAATTTACACAACAGGTAGGACATTTAAACATCTTGTAGTTAAAATAAGGCTATTTTTTTTTTCCTGGACCTGTCAAGCCAGCAAGAGTGTTATTGTCCCTTTAAGATAGCAAATCGTAGCAAGAAAGCCTGTATGATGGGTGTCTAACATGTGCGCATTAAATCTAAGGTTAGTCAATTCATGAGAAATAAAATTGTTCTGAAATGACCTAATTTATTTGTGTCCAGTGAATGTTAAATGACCCCATTTTCCTTGCTCCCTTAATAGAGATCCTATATAATTGCTAATACCAGGTCACCCACCCACCCTGCAATTTTGTTTAGGCCTACTTGTGTTTGTGAAACCAAGACGACATTAAAGGTAGGAACATTTTCGTTAACTGTAGTTGTCGGACTATATAACTTATAGAAGGTCTAGTATGATAGGATAGCATTTGAAAAGATTGCCAAAGGAACATGATTATGAGTCCTAGCTAAAATGTATTTACTGAAAGAGTGTAGAAGTGCTTGATTAAAATTGTTTAAAATGTATTTTTTTGTTTTATAAACCGTAGGCCTACTGGTCACAAGTTTTTTTTACATAATTGATGTCCATGATTATTATATGCATTTCCGCAAATTCACAAGTCTACAGAGGTCAGTGCCTGGGGAGAAAAGTGGGTCTGTGAACAAATATCTAAATAAAATTGCTGATATTCAGACAGTTTAATGTAAAAAATAGCTTTTGGATTGTATTTTATTAGTTTTTGTTTCATTATATTATTTCAGAATTGTTCATCTATCTCGTAGATTGAGTGATAAAAAGTTGTTTATAATAAAACAGATACCAGTTGAACAAATGACAAAAGATGAACGCCAAGCAGCTTTAAATGAAGTCAAGGTTTTGTCCATGTTGAATCATATTAATATTATTGAATATTATGAAAATTTTCTGGAAGACAAAGCTTTAATGATTGTTATGGAATATGCACCAGGTAAATCATGTATTGCTTGTGACCTATAGAGGTCACATTTTTGAGCCGATTTTGATGAAACGTGGCATGTTTATAACCCAAAGATCTTGGTTCCTTTAGATATTTGCGTTTATCGGAACGTAATTTCCTGAATTATGGCCCCTGATTGTCCGAAAAAGCACCTATTTTAGCTTGTGGTCCCTCTGGAGTTGACAATTATTATCCGATTCGAAAAACCGTTCGAGTATATCATCTTTACACCCTAAGGAAGTATGAGTTCGAATTTCGTGAAAATCGGACCAAAATTGCCATACAAAATGGCCGCCGTTTGCACGCGAATACTATTAAAAAATGGTATATGAAGGTTGTGGACCCTGTAGAGGTCACAATTTTAATTCGATTTTAATGAAACTTGAAATGCACGATTATAACCCGAAGATCTTGGTTCCTTGTGATATTTGCGCATATCTGATCGTAACTTCCTGAATTATGGCCCCTGATAAAATGCAAAATCACCTTTGTTTAGCTTGTGGTTCCTCTGGAGGTCACAATTATTATCCGATTTAAAAAAACGTTTGATTATATCACCGTTACACCCTACGAAAGGTTGATTTCAAATTTCGGGAAAATCAGACCAAAATAGCCATACAAAATGGCCGCCGTTTGTACGCGAAATACTGTTAAAAAATGGTATATCAAGGTTGTGGCCCCTGTAGAGGTTTCAATTTTAATACGATTTGATCAAACTTGAAATGCATGGTTAAAACCAAAGATCTTGGTTCCTTTCGATATTTGCGCGTATCGGATCGTAACTTCCTGAATTATGGCCCCTGATTATACGCAAAATCGCCTTTGTTTAGCTTGTAGTCCCTATGGAGGTCACAATTATTATCTGATTCAAAAAATTGTTTGATTATAGCACTGTTACACACTAAGAAAGGTTGAGATCAAATTTCGGGAAAATCGGACCAAAATTGTCATACAAAATGGCCGCCGTTTGTACGCGAATACTGTTAAAAAATGGTATATGAAGGTTGTGGACCCTGTAGAGGTCACAATTTTAATTTGATTTTTATGAAACTTTAAATGCATGGTTATAACCCAAAGATCTTGATTCCTTTCGATATTTGCGCATATCGGATCGTAACTTCCTGAATTATGGCCCCTGATTTTCCGAAAAATCCCCTATGATCCCTCTGGAGGTCACGATTAATATCCAAATTTAAAAAAAACGTTTGACTCTTATCACCATTACATCCAACGGAAGGTTGAGTTTGAATTTCTAGAAGATCAGACCATAATTGCCAGACAAAATGGCCGCTGTTTGTATGCGAATAGTGTAAAAAATATGGCATATTAAAGTTGTGGGCCCTGTAGAGGTACAATTTTAATTCGATTTTGATGAAACTTGAAATGCATGTTTATAACCTAAAGATCTTGATTCTTTGGTTTTGCTTGTCCTCTATCCAGCTATTGAAAATATGGGCCTATCCTGCCTGGCAGTGCCAGCTTACTATCTTATATTTTAGTTAATTATTAATCTTCATCATCGAGATAAAAGCACAACATTTTCTTTAATTATTCGACATCTAAAAAAGGATTTTATCGATAGAAAAATCCACTCGATGAAGATGAAGTAGGCCTACATATATTTTTAGTTCAATCTTCATCGAGTGGATTATTTAATAACATCCTTCTTGGATGTCGATTGGCGTAAATGTCGACTATAGCATCGATGTAGTCCAGCAGAATGTCATGATGAATCTTAAGAAGGATCAATTGAGTCATCATAGGCCTACTGGCTGGGCACCCAGCGGTGCCACTGCACATTGCATGACATCACCGTATACCTAGGTTTACACCTATATACAGTATACAGAGTGATGAGCAGTCGGATCACACAGACGCAAATAGTCTTGGAAGAGGTTTATCCTGCCATAACTTCAAAAGCCACTGGCCTCTCTGCTAAACGAAAAGTTTTTTGTTTAAAAACGTGATGACGAGTTGTAGACATTTCATAGAAACAGAAGAGTAGGGAATTTTTTTATACTGTTATTTAGGGTGGGCCTGGGCCCGGGCCCCTAGGGCCCCCACCTGGATCCACCACTGTAGGTATTAATACCAGGTCCTGTCTGTATTAACTTAGAACTAAGACATGTAAATTAAAATGTTTGCTTCAGTTAATCACCATCTTCTTATAAAACACTCACCAACAAACCCCAAGGAAGATGTGCACCTCGCTGCCATTCAACCAGACAAATCGACCTGAAGGACAGAAATGACTTATAATATATATATGTACATACTATGTCTAAATGTTTGTCCACATTCATCTCTGTTTTGTCCCATATTTGTTTGTGGGTCTGTCCCCATTTGCACTCATCTCATTTTGCACTTGTCATAAAACATTTTGTCCCATCTTTTACTGTCTTCTGTTCATATACCAGGTACATGTGTATAAATAACTAATAATTCTTTTAATCCTTTTAATCACATACATTGTAAAATATTGCACCAAGTATACATAACATGTACAACTAAGTCACACTCCACTAATAAGCATATAAGTAGAATGTAGCCTACATGTATAGAAGTTATTCAATTTAAATTTAATGTCTTTTGTGTGAATTGCTGATGGACTTGGTCACATTTAATTAATT
Source organism: Patella pellucida (assembly GCA_917208275.1). Classification (NCBI taxonomy): domain Eukaryota; kingdom Metazoa; phylum Mollusca; class Gastropoda; family Patellidae; genus Patella; species Patella pellucida. The sequence goes on along the minus strand of OU795037.1, from coordinate 52,149,704 downwards.
ACCCTGGTCTTAGATTGACACAAAAGTTACTGCCACATTCTTTACCTCCGTTAAAAGATCATTTCTCTGAAACTAAAAGATTTTTTGTTCAACATAAGATTTACCATGCACTCTCATATACTAGTACCAACTTTAGCTGAGTTGACTGGAATATCAAGGATTATTAAACATGGCAAATTTGTGGTTAACATTTATGAACCATTTCAGACTTTTCCCTAATCTATCGTGGTGGACATCTTGGAGCTGTAGATTTAGACTGCTTGGCAAACTTTTTATCAGATACTATTCCCTTATTAAATTTGGCTATTTATATAATGAACAGATATATAATAATAGCATTTATTATAGGTGGAACACTGCTTGATTATCTCCAAAGTAGAAATGGTAAATTGTTAGATGAAGAGGTAAGTAATTAAACTAAATATGATAAATGTGAATACTATTGGTGTAGGCTGGAATAACCAGCCGCCAAAGACTGCCATTCAATTTGGACTCTTTGTATAACTGATAGAAATTACAGTAAAAGCAGAAACGAATGAATATAAATCAGTTTATATACATTCATATTAAATTAATATATGCGTTGCAACCCATTAAGTCCATTTCTGGGTGCCAAAGAATAGGCACTTAGCTCCTTTAAGTGAAATTTATGGGCTGTTAAAATGAGTTACAGATGTGAGCATATGGATGGTTGAATTGTCTGGAACCAATCTTTTATTTACTCAAAAAAAGATTTCATAACCGTGAGAATAAAATGAATGACAGATCTATATCAAATGTCAATCGTTGCATGAGAAACTTATTAGTATACAGTCCATGGTATAACAATTAACCATTTCCATGTAATAGCATATTTGTTAATATAATAAAATGTTGAGAAATAATGTAGAATATATAAGTTACTGTAATTATTTCGTCTTTTCCAGGAAATTCTCAAGTTTTTTGCTCAGATGCTTTTATCTCTACACCATGTTCATTCTAAACAAATTTTACACCGGGATCTTAAAACACAGAATATTCTCCTTGATAAAAAGCAGGAAATTGTCAAGATAGGAGATTTTGGAATCTCAAAAGTGTTGAGCAGTAAAAGCAAAGCTTTCACTGTAAGTTATGTCATTAAAAAACTATCTATAATTTTAATAGTACATTGCTTGTTCATTTCTGTCTTAATTTTTGGGGTATTTAAAGAACTTAGCAAAATGTAGATTTATTCTTGGGTGATAGCAAATTGTTCAAATTGGAACCCATGATTAGATTCAAACATAAACTTCTTGGTTTGATTACATTTGATGTTTTTATAAAGATTTGTTTTATTTATAATTTTGTTTCTGTGGATAGAGCTACTGATTGGAGTGATCAACAGTTTAATCTTTAAAATGAAAAAGTTAACCATTATAGAGCTTGTTCCTTCATTAATCAATATTTTTCAGTGCTTTGCTTTGACCCAAATCCAAGAGGTTTAACACCTTTAATCAACTTGTAACTGAATGTGCATTAACTGCTGGTATTAAAATAAGTTGTTGTGTTTTATACTTGCAGGTTGTAGGTACACCATGTTATATTTCTCCAGAATTATGTGAAGGTAAACCGTATCCTTGAAGAACATATCTTTATAATAGTTCTCTTAACTTGATAAATGCAAACATCAAAATTCTTTGACATACAAGTAAGGTATATATGGTTAAATAAGTCTTATGAGTACATATGTCATAAAGTAGGGTAGTCTGAGAATTCTGATGTTTAAAATAACACTGATACACCTGGTAATTATATTTTTTTTCATACATAAATAATAATTAATCAGGTCAAAGTCAATAAGAGTTGCCTCATCAACAAACTAATTCATGAAATAATGACTGCCATTGTCAACCAATGAAATATGTCATCTGAACGATTTCAATGGCCTACAATGACCACTCAGCATTAGACTGTACCAATCCTTGACTGTATAAGGTAAATAGAGAGAGAGAGAAATGGGGTTCAACGTTCACTCGACACAGACTAGGTCATTTCGGCACTTACATATGGTTTTATTTTATTTCAATAATTCGCTTGTGCGTAGGGGTCTTTAGCAGTGGGAGGAAACTGGAGGACCCGGAGAAAACCCATGAGGTTAGACAGGTGACCCTAGTCCTTGTCACTTACAACTGCGGATTCGAAACCATGCCAGTTGACTCAATTATTTTATTACATGAATTTATTTTATCTTTAACAAATATATAGTTATAATCAGAAGAGTGATATCTGGGCATTAGGTTGTGTATTATATGAATTAGCAAGTCTAAAACGTGCATTTGAAGCTTCTGTAAGTAAACAAAAAAAAAGTGTTATATTCATTCAAACTGTATTTTAAGAAAACTAGGTAGAATTTAGCCTATAGTGAATCACTTTGTTACTGTAACTCTGTAGTGTCATTTATAATGGCATCTGTGCTAATGTTAGTATTATTTAAAATGTACTGAACTTGACTATTATAAAGCTACAATTTCAAATTTTTAAGTTATATTTTTAAAATTGATTAAAAAAAAGCCTTAAAATAGATGGTACCCATAATCAATCCTACCTTATTAAAGAATAATCCTATTAATCCTAAAATTCACTATTGCAAGCTGAGAAATGGGCAAAAATATCATTTTAAACTTCAAATTCCAATGTTGTAAGATGGCTATTCCATGTTGTCACTGGGTAAACAAGGGAGGTAATTGTGTTATTATTTCCTGTGTCAATGATTTTTAAGGGTGGGAAATAATGTCCATGATTGTGTATAATAGTGAGTTGATAACCTATTGAGCAAAAGACTTAAACAAATTATGTTTTGACTTTCTTAAAAAATTTGAAATAATTTGTAGCAAGAAATATATTTTTCAGCTTAGTAGTGAATATATTTTTCAATATACTGTTATGAAAAGTTATTGAGGAGTTATATCTTTAATTTTGAATTACTATTGAACATACAGGAAAGGTTATATAGCATTATATGTGCTTTATTAACTGGCGTTCGATCCCTGCATTGGCAGAGAAAGTTCATCCAGATTTTCCGGCTTGGTTTCCTCTTGTCAGTGATGCAGGACTGAGGGCCTGACACGGACAGCTGTCTAGTCATTCAAATGGTATGAAAAACCGAGGTCCTGTGTACACATTGGCATGCACATAAAAGATCCCTTGGCCGTTGGAATTCAATATAAGAGTAGGCTGTAGCACCACTGCCTGGGCAAAATTTCCCTCATAGCACACTGTATGGCGTATGCGTCATTCTTCATTAGCCAAGTTGAGGGACAGAACATTAGGACATTAAACCCCATTTCATTTCATTTCTGATTTTTCTTTCATTAAATGCACTATCATTTGTTTTTTATTACAGACTTTACCAGCTTTAATATTAAAAATAATGAGAGGAACCTTCTCACCTATATCAGAATATTACAGTGAAGAATTAAGATCATTGATATTAAGTATGTTACATCTAGATCCGAATAAACGTCCACATATAAATCAGATAATGGCCCAACCTATAGTTATCAATGCCCTCATGTATCTACATACTGATATGGGTAGTGTACCATGTACAAGGTAATCATATTCTTTTTTTATCTTTGGGTGATGGTTGGCTTGGGGATAATGATCTTAAGTATTGCAATACACATCAGTCGTAATTATGACAATCTGCATGTATGCATTAGTGATTTTTGTGTCAAAAAATTTTTTATTGCAAGAAGTAGGTTCTATCTTCACCTGTCTTATCTTTTGGCTATTTCCTCTTAATGCCAAGATACAATGGACACTGGCATAAATATCACCTGTTCGTTTGATAATTATAAGTCACTTATTAGTATATTTGATGTTTCCGTTATATTGATTATATTGATTAATTCAATGGCAAAGGATCTCCTTTATTGTAATAAGTATCCGATGCATAGTTGAATCAATTATTTTAAACGCTAGAACTGGCTTGAACACTTGAGTTAAATTTCATTTAGTTGAATGTAACAGTTTGTTAGATCTGGTCTGATTCACTTGAATAATTCATGCTGAATTATATTAGAGATGCACTAAATCTTCTTATTGCATCTCTTTATTTTGGCTTCAAATATTATATAAACTATTTTTTAGGCAGTTATTGATATGACAAGCTCATAATCAACTTTCTAAAGCATCAGATAGCAGAGATTTAAGTGGATGAGGACGACTGAGAAATTTTTAAAAATTAACGATAAAATGAACAAACGAAACTAGGTCTCTATTGTCTAGTACTAGCAGTAATAAATAACCTGTGCTACATCTTCCTATGCCCATTCCTTCACTCACAATCATGTAATTTGAATGAAATTTTCAATATATTCATTTTTCATTACCGGGTATCTATTTTTTAACTATTATAGCAAGAACGAACAGTTCTTTATCTAAGTGTACCTAATGCATATTTAATAATAGTATGCTTCTGGCTTCAAGCTTTTTTGTAACTCCTGAAATGACTTCTGTCTTCTATCTTTTGTCTGTGTAAAGCTTTTCATCACCTCTAGAGTAGCTAGGCAGATATCTGTACAGGCACTTCTATTGGTAATATTTCCACCTGTGTCACAGTATCATTAAAATTATCATATACTACAGGATATTTATGTTTGTGTCTGATGAGAAGCTTGTTGATAAATGAATAAAATTTGGGATTATTTTCAGAATATGTCGTCCACTATCAAATATGCCGTCAACAACTAGAGGTCGAACTTCAGCCAAAGGATATATGTCTCCTAGAGGTATGGTGTTTATACAGTATTAGATAAATATAGTTTTCTTTGAATATTGAAAACTATGTATTTTCCTCTACAGAGTCACTAAGGGCAGCAATCGTATTAGCCCATGTTAAGTGAAGTAACTCATACAGAATGAAATGGGATTTGATTTAATGCCCTACTTTTTGGCACTAATGAGGTTTGTCAATCATATGATTTTTAAAGATGTATCATTACTTTCACCCCCAAAAATAAATATAATCACGTTTATATAATAGTAAGGTATTTTCATAAAATGTGTTTGTTAATATCTTTGCAAATCTGTAAAGATATTGTATGTTATAACATGTATATTTTGTCTAAATAGGTGGACACATTAGCCGAATCGTTCAGGCGATTATCAAATGGCGGCGAATTTTATTCTGCCGAACGGGTGGACAGTCAAGCTGAATGCTTCGCCCTATTCACCAGTTGATTGCATCACCTTTCACGTCACATGATTAAATATGGCGCATGGCAGCATCACATGATTTGTCGTTATGACTGGTGATTGGCTAATAATTCTATATTCGGACGAATATTATTCGGCCGAATATATCAAATCTGTTTGATTCGGTGGACACACTAGCCGTATTTCAGCCGCTTAAGTTGTCTCAAATTTTATATACCATCTAATTTGACATCCCCACACACAATTCCTCTTCAGGGTATTCTTGTCATTTTCAGCACTCATGTAATGCCTAATATTTATTCAGCTAATCGATATACATGTTGGTTGTTGTACATTATTACAGAATGTCTACCAGTTATAATACAAGCATTAAGTTGTGTTTATAGTTGGGGAGGTGGTGTTAACAGTCCTATAAAACTACCATTACCAAGTAGTGAAACACAAGTTGTTCAAGTTTCAACAGGAAGAACTCAAAAAGCAGCTGTAACAAAAAATGGACGACTTTTTTTCTGGGAGGTACTGTAGTTCAAAAAGAATTTAATGTTTGTCTTTCTTTACACAAATTAACCATCTTGTTCAGCAAGCAGTTATCGTAATTTATGTAGAAATTTTTTGTGCATCTATCAAAGTAATAATAGATACCCTTTTTTATGCACCATTTAATGTTAATGTCTTTGTTCAAACTTTTGAGCATAATGAAACTTTTATAAACTTACTCACTTACTTAGCAGGATTTAGCACCGATGACTTTTTCCCAACCATGTTTGCATTTTTTATACGCCCACATTTTCATGTGGACGTATTATGTCGTCGCCCCTGTCCGTCCGGACGTCCGTCCGTCCGTCCGTCTGTCTGTCTGTCCGCTCTTAGGAGAGTAACTATGTGGGGTTATTTTTCTGTACACAAGTACATTATGGGGTTGTTTTGGCATGTGGGGTCGACCCCACACGCATTTCATTATTTCTGTCTCAAGCAGCTGTATGGGGTTACAGGATCTATTAAAAATTCAACCCCTCTTTGATTTTGTCCGTTCCAATGGACACTTGAAATCGTGATTTGCATGGACAACACCGTGCGAGCGAAATAATCCGAGATATCGTTTTATCGCGAATGTAACGAGATAACGCGAGATTTTCTATCCGCCATTTTCTTTTGGGTAAATTGAGCGTGTTCAGGAAACTCCAGGTAAGGACATTTTTTTCATCACGTCTATCGGTCGGCACGTCATGTCATCATGGATATGAGTAAGTGAAATGATCAAAACGTCTTAGTGCAATGTTGTTGGGGCAACTGAATCCATTTTAATTGATCGTGACCATTTATTTGAGGTATTCGATTGTGTTTAATGTGATCGCCCATGGCAACAATATTCCGATGAATATGTTGCTAAAAATAGATGCCGCCTATACGCATCATTGGTTAATTTACCTGAAATGAAAAGTAGAACTCTCGCGAGACATCAGACATTACGAGAGATGACACTCGACAATTTCTAACGAAAATAAATGGATTCTATAAGCTTATTGATGGAATTTTTGAGCGTATGTTATTGTTATTATATTTTGAATAGAGGTTATGTTTTTAAATACGTCCACATTTGCCGTCGCCCCTGGCCCTGTCTATGTGCATGTATGTCACGTGTGTGTCGGCTACTGGCCACAATTCTTATATAGAGATATTCTTGAAACTTTACATACTTATTCCTTAGTTATACTACTATACTTATAGTTATACCCTAAACCTAAGGATGATCTCTATTGTTTTTGGTGCATGCCCGACCCCCAGGGGCAGAGGCACGCCATTTTTTTCCATTTCTTTGTCGACAAAGTCATCTACATATCAAACTTCTTAACGTATCATATTGAACTTTTGCATTGTACCCTAAGGAACATCCCTATTGTTTGAGGTGCATGCCCAAACCCCAGGGGCAGAGCCATGCTTATTTTCTTGTATGTCTGTGTGTCACCTAGAGGTTACAATCTTAAGTGATCATCTTGCAATTTTACATACCCCAAAGATGATCCATGCCCAACCCCCAGTGGCAGCCACGCCCATTTCTTGTATTTGATTGTTTGTCGTCTACAGGCCGCACTGCTTAACGTATCAACTTGAAACTTTGCATACATATGTCTTGTACCCTAAGGAACATCCCCATTATTGTGGCGCAAGCCCACCCCCCAGGGACTGTGCCACCTCATTTTGTTTTTGAGTCTGTGTGTCGCCTACAGCCCACAATTCTTAATAGATCGTCTTGAAAACTTTTTTATACTAATTCCTTATATCCCAAGGCTGACCTCAATTTTTTTGGTGCATGCCCGACCCCCTTGGACCGAGCCACGCCCTTTTTTTGCATTTATTTGTCTGTAGTCTACAGGCCGCATTTCTTAATGTATCATTTTGAAACTTTGCATACTTATTCTTTGTCCCCCAAGGAACATCCCTATTGTTGTGGGTGCATGCCCAACCCCCAGGGACGAGCCACGCCCATTTTCTTTGTGTATGTCTGTGTGTCGCCCACAGGCCATTTTTTTCTATTTTTTTGTTTCTCATCTACAGACTGAATTTCTTAACATATCATATTCTAAATGGATCAGCTTGGTACTTGGCATTTGTATTCATTATAGCCTAAGGGCGTCCGCACTAAGTAGTAAAGGCATTTTCAAGATTGAAAATAAAAATTGGTGATTCCAACTGCATGGTAGCAAGGACATGCAGTATTATGCTTATCATTGCTGGGTTTGATACATATTTTTATGGACCTTTGGTTTCAGATGTACGAGTTTGTGTTCTGCAGCATTCCAGGGCTCAACCCCATGGCTCGATGGCCGTTGAGGATCGAAGGATCGTCCTCCATGGGATACTGCAAAAGTGATGATGCATGGTATGTATGGCAAATAAAATTAAAAAGAAAAAATAATTATATTTTTGCACATTGCTAAGTCAGGGAAGGAGCTGAAAAGTAGGACGTTAAACTCTATTTCATACCATTTCTATGCTGTGGTGTTAGGTTTTTAATGTAGTTTTTGTGCACCTGACTTGTTCTATTCAATAATAGCACTAGCCAAGTGCCAAATAATTGTAGCAGATTAATCTTTCAGACTAAAAGGCTATATTATACATGTAAATATATTAGGTAATAATTGCATCCTCACTACTTTTTGAATTACTGCAGGTTTCCAATTAAGGATCCGCAATCTTTCACATTTATCGAAAAGTGGAAAGCAGTCGGCTTGGGTAATTATTATCATTGTTTCCAACTGGCTCAGTTAATGTTAAAATTCATTTTTTTATAGTTAATATTCATTTTTTTATTGTTAAAATTCATCTTCTGTTGATTTGACAGTGTTTTCCCTAGGGCTGAACAATAATTTCAATAAATCAATATACTGTATCGCAATATGCGAATTTTATTGACAATATTTTTTAAGAACCATTAAGAATACGGCAATAATCCAATACATGTATATTGTTTGACATTATTATCGCCATTCCTCCATATATTCTCTCAAAGAATATTGTTTTTTATGAAACAAGAATAAATTGGATCGGTCATACATAAGCATTCATACTTCGTAAAACCATACTCGATGGAGCTGTATTAAAGTATTAAATGTTTTGTTTAACTAGAGCTGGGCATAAACTTTTATAAATCAATAGTGTCGCAATACTCAGTTTTCTCAAAACTGGATGTACAATGTATTATCCTCACTTCGAAACTGAAAACTAAGTGTTATAATAATGTACATGTAGCTTCAAATCCCCAGAACGCTATTTCCTATAAAAATGACAAACCTTTCTTAACATTAAAATTTGTTATTACATTACATCTAACAATGACAACAATGCATGTGTACAATTTATTTTATATTCATAAAATCATTTCAAGTTATCTGACAATAACAATGCATGCTTGAATTTATCTTATAATTATTTAATTATAGTCAAGGTTCGCACACTCCCTGAAACTCAGGGAAAAATGAAAATGTGATTTCCAGTACTGGAAAGTCCTGGAAAAACAAATTTACTCCTTGAAACTCCTGGAAAATTATCATTTGTGGTTTTGCTATATATTTTAAAATATAAAACGAACGTAGTTATCGAATGTTACTTCAAACGTTTCTTCAAACGTTGAAAACTCCTGGAATTTTAAGTGTTCTGAGTTGTGCAAACCTTGACAGTTGCTTGCTTTTTATTATTGGATGTATTTCGTATCACCGAGTCCTGGATGCAGTCCTCTAGCATTTGAATCTTTACAACCATGGTATCATTCTTCCTCCTGTTAATTTCAAAATATTACATCCTTAGACTACATGTATATACCAAAATTAGTATACAAACAACTTTTCATGAGGTCAGTGGCTAGTGAAAAATGTATGTGGCTTATACTTTTTTCACAGTGGCTAATGAATTTTAGAAGCTAGTGCTAACACAGTACAGGATTGTTACAAATGTCGGATTACTCAGAGTGTTGGGATACTCAGTTTTCTCTAAACTGGAAATATTATCGAAATTTTGAAAACCATAAGTATTATTATACATGTAATGTAGCTTCAAATCCCAAGAATGCTATTTCCCATAAAAATGACAAACCTTTCTTAACATTAAAAATTTTATTACATTAAAATATCTAACAATGACAACAATGCATGTGTACAATTTATTTTATATTCATAAAATCATTACAAGTTATCTGACAATAACAATGCATGCTTAATTATTTAATTACAGTTTAAAGTAAGCATTTGGAATAGGCCCAGTGGGCCCAATCTATTTATTGTAGATTTGCTACCTGTGTCAGTTAAATCTTTGTAAATTGTAGTAACCGATATCTATGGTTGTAAGGAACGAAACTTCCTCCACCACACTTGTATTTTTATAGAAGTTTTGATGATTTAATTGCTAGCTTTAAGAATGAATCTTGTCTAATTTTAATTTTATTATTGCTGAATTAAAATATTTTGTTTCACTTTTCAGAGGTTCTGAAGAAAAGGCCAGATACATTGAAGGCCTTCCTCAACGATGTTGATTGGGCGACTGCAGAGTAAGTATTTGTATATTATAAATTGATTAAAGTTAAAAGGCATGCCAACTCTTTTATGTCATTAAGGGCATTGCGTAGTCTGAGATAGGCCTACACTAAGTTTTCAACACCAATCTGATAAAGAATTTGCACTCTTGTTTGTTCCTTCACAATTTTGTGATTTTGGGTTAGTTTAAGTTGATACAGTGCTAGCATTAAAATGTGCATTTTAGACTGATCAACGCCCTTCATGCAAAGCATACATGTACAGCACAAGGATCGTGCAGGTTTGACAAAAGACGATTTTGTTTTCTTATTATATTTATTATAATATTCTCAGGATAAACAGACAAAACAGTCAGCCGACAGCAGAGGAAATTAATGTCCAGAGATCAGAAATCCTAAATCAACAAACCGAACAGCCAGCCCTGATGATTAGCTCAGTTGATAGTTCTATTATTATACAGAGTAAGATAAGGAAGAATTTAGCCATAAGCTCAGAAGAAATTGTTGATGAAAGTAAAAATGCCCAGAATTTGGATCATCATATTAGGTATGAACCCTGAAAATTATAGTGCTTAATAAATTTTAACCCCTGCCCTGTTGCTGTCATGTAAAATTCCATCAACAATTTCTTCTGAAATTTTGGCTGAAGTCGTCCTTTTCTTTCTTCGATGAGAAATGTTTGTTAGCTTTATATTTACATTTGCAACAGCCTCGTCATCTGAATCTGTTTCTAAGTAATGGCTGTCATGTGAAGTTCTATCAACAATGTCTTCTGAACTTTTGGTTACCTTTGTAGTTAGATATGGAAATATTTCAGAGCAACAGCTATCATGTGAACTTTCATCAACAATTTCTTCTGAACTTATGGCTAAATTCTTCCTTTTCTTACTATGAATAATAATAGAACTATCATCTGAGCTAATCATCAGGGCTGGCTGTTCGGTTTGTTGATTTAGGATTTCTGATCTCTGGACATCAATTTCCTCTACCGATCTCTGGACATCAATTTCCTCTACCGATCTCTGTCCACAAAATACATTATCGAATGACATCTGACGTTTTGGAACATGTTGATGTAGCAAAGATTCTGTTGATACAAGACATGGGATTGGTTGGTAAGTTCATAGATATAGATAATTCCTTGTTATTGCTTTACCTTTTAAGCAGGAAGTTTTGTTGAGACATACATTTAAATTAGAGATCAACATGATCTGGATGCGATCCAACACAAAATAACGTTTCTATTCAAAACTAAACAAATTGAGGCATTTTGTATACATCTTTTTTTATTGTCAACGAGCCATGGTGGCCACGAAGGTAGGATGCTTGTTTGCTAGTCCATATATTTAGCTTCCAGTGTTGGCAAAGAAAATTTGTTTTCTCAGTGATGTAGGATGGAGGGTCCCACGAGGATAGCTGTCTAATCGTTCGGAGGGGGCAGCAAACCGAGGTCATGTAAAGATCCCTTGACTGTTGGAATTCAATATGAGAGGAGGCTGTGGTGCCACTATCCGGGCAAAATTTTCCTCAAAGCGCACTTTATGGCGTATGTTCGTCTTCATTAGCCAAGTTCGTAGCAGAATAGAAGGACATAAAACTACATTTCATTTCATTTCATTTCAGATCTCGTTCCTGTGGTTGAGGCACAAGATACAGATGGGACAAAAACATGAGGTCCCATGTACACTAAGATTTTAAAGATTTGTTAATAAGAATGATTAGTCAATGTATATTGCGATTAAGCCTTTTGCAGGTCTTTCTTTAGGCCTGAAATGTTTTTGGAATTATTAATTAGATATTGACTTTTCCAGGCCATAATAAACTTTTGATGGCATTGGATGTCTCCGATATAAGTTCAGTCATATTTTGATTACAGCTAAAACGAAGGAGCGAGACTTAGCTTCGAACAACCAGTTCGGTGGTTGCCATTAATGCATACAGCTTGTCAAACCTTTAAATATATTTTCTCGCAATACAGTAATTTGAATAAAATTTTCAAATTATGCATTTAACGAAAATAAATATAGACCTGTATCTTTTGGAGATGTATTTTGGTTAATACCATTGAGAATAAATAATTTATTTTATTTTTTAGTGTTTATACTATATAATGGACACAGTGTACAGACAACACTGTGGATTTGTACATAATATTCAGAACGCCTACAAATTTTTTCTAAATCACATTCGTGGTCTAAGGGGATTGAACTCAGTAAGATTACCTCCCTTTGAAAAAGTGTTGTGTTTTTTTTTGTTTAGATGCAGTCCATAACCTTGTGGGGTACTTTTGTATGATACGCTAGAGTATTACAGATACACTGTGATGGATTGTTTGTCCATAACCTTGGGGGGTACCACTATATGATATGCTAGAGTATGATGGACACACCATGGGGTTGTTTGTCCAAAACCTTGGGGGGTACCACTATATGATATGCTAGAGTATGACGGACACACTATGGGGTTGTTTGTCCATAACCTTAGGGGGTACCACTATATGATATGCTAGAGTATGATGGACACGCTATGGGGTTGTTTGTCCACAACCTTGGGGGGTACCACTATATGATATGCTAGAGAATGACGGATACACTATGGGGTTGTTTGTCCATAACCTTGGGGGAACCACTATATGATATGCTAGAGTATGATGGACACACAATGGGGTTGTTTGTCCATAACCTTGGGGGGGGGGGTAATACTATATATGCTAGAGTATGATGGACACACTATGGGGTTGTTTGTCCTTAACCTTAGGGGGTACCACTCTTTGATATGCTAGAGTATTACGGACACACTATGGGGTTGTTCGTCCATAACCTTGGGGGGGGGGGGGGTACCACTATATGATATGCTAGAGTATGAAGGACACACTATGGGGTTGTTTGTCCATAACCTTGGGGGGTACCACTATATGATATGCTAAAGTATGATGGACACACTATGGGGTTGTTTGTCCATAACCTTGTGGAGTACTTCTGTATGATTCGATAGATTATGACAGACACATAGTTTCCGGTTGTTTGTCCATAACCTTTTGGGGTACTTTTGTATGATATGCTAGAGTATGACAGACACAGTGTTTGATACTACTATATGATACGCTAGAGAACGACAGACACACTGTGGGACTGTGTGTCCATAACCTTGTGGGGTACTTGTCAAGTACAAAATATTTGTCTTTTAATGACATTATGGAAATAATTTTTATTTGATTCACGTTTAATTTAAAAGATCATAATCTAGTATAATCGATTAAACCCCACAATGTTAATTTTGGAGCAGCCCCACATGCCCCTCTCGTTTGAATTTTGACTGTCATCCCCACATGGAGCGTTTGCACAAAATTGAGTAACCCCACAATGAAGTTGAACAAAAAACTGCACATGGTACTTCTCAACTGTACGTCCGTCCGTCCGTCCGTCCGTCCACAATTGTTTGTGGACTCTCTACAGGTCACAATTCTTGTCCGATTTTAACGAAACTTAAAATATAGGTTTATCTCCAAAAGATCTCGGCTGCTTTCGATATTGGCATGTATCGGATCAAAACTTCATGGATTATGGCCCCTGATTGTACGAAAAATCACGTTTTTAGCTTGTGGACCCTATAGAGGTCACAATTTTGAACCGATTTTGATGAAACTTAACATGCATGTTTATAACCCAAAGATCTTGGTTCCTTTCGATATTTGCGCCTATCGGAACGTAATTTACTGAATTATGGCCCCTGATTGTCCGAAAAATCACCTATTTTAGCTCCTCGTACCTCTGGAGGTCACAATTATTATCCGATTTTAAAAACCGTTCGATTATATCACCGTTACACCCTAAGGAAGGTTGAGTTCGAATTTCGGAAAAATCGGACCAAAATTACCATACAAAATGGCCGCCGTTTGTACGCGAATACTGTTAAAAAATGGTATATCAAGGTTGTGGACCCTGTAGACGTCACAATTTTAATTCGATTTTGATGAAACTTGAAATGCATGGTTATAACCCAAAGATCTTGGTTCCTTTCGATATTTGCGTATATCGGATCGTAACTTCCTGAATTATGGCCCCTGATTATACGCAAAATCGCCATGGTTTTTCTTGTGGTCCCTCTGGGGGTTACAATAATTATCCGATTTAAAAAATCGTTTTATTATAATACCGTTACACCCTAAGGAAGATCGAGTTCGAATTTCGGAAAAATTGGACCAAAATGGCTATACAAAATGGCCGCCATTCGTACGCAAATACTGTTAAAAAATGGTATATCAAGGTTGTGGACCCTGTAGAGGTCACAATTTTAATTCGATTTTGATGAAACTTGAAATGCATGGTTATAACCCAAAGATCTTGGTTCCTTTCGATATTTGCGTATATCGGGTCGTAACTTCCTGAATTATGGCCCATAAGGAAGGTTCAGTTCGAATTTCGGAAAAATTGGACCAAAATGGCCGCCATTAGTACGCGAATACTGTTAAAAAATGGTATCTCAAGGTTGTGGACCCTGTAGAGGTCACACTTTAATTCGATTTTGATGAAACTTGAAATGCATGGTTATAACCCAAAGATCTTGGTTCCTCTCGATATTTGGGCATATCGGATCGTAACTTCCTGAATTATGGCCCCTGATTATACGCAAAATCGTCTTTGTTTAGCTTGTGGTCCTTCTGGAGGTCACAATTATTATCTGATTTAAAGAATCGTTTGATTATATCATCGTCACACCCTAAGAAAGGTTGACTTCGAATTTCGGAAAAATTCGGAACAAATTTGCCATACAAAATGGCTGCCGCGTGTACGCGAATACTGTTATAAAATGGTATATCAAGGTTGTGGGCACAGTATAGGTCACAATTTTCATGAAACTTGAAATGCATGGTTATAATCCAAAGATCTTGTTTTCTTTTTCGTTATTTGCACATATCAGATCATAACTTCCTGAATTATGGCCGCTGATTGTCTGAAAAAACGCCTATGGTCCCTCTGGAGGTCACGATTATTATCTGATTTAAAAAAACGCTTGACTCTATCACCGTTACAGCATACGGAAGGAGTTTAAATTTCAGGGAAATCAGACCATAATTGCCAGACAAAATGGCCGCCGTGTGTACGCTTATAGTGTTAAAATATGGTATGTCAAGGTTGTGGACCCAGTATAGGTCACAATTTTAATTCGATTTTGATGAAACTTGAAATGCATGTTTATAACCTAAAGATCTTGATTCTTTTCGATATTTGCGCATATCAAATTGTAATTTAATGAATTATAGCCTTTGATTGTAGGAAAAATCACTTTTCGTTTTGCTTTTTCTCTATCCATCTCTCGAAAATGTGGGCGTATCCTGCCTGGCAGTGCCAGCTTACTATCTTTATATCAAATTTATGAGTGCATGTTTATATGTATTATGCATTATTCTCTCCAATTTTTATACACCCACATTTTCATGTGGACGTATATTGTCATCAACCCTGTCCGTCATGTTAGTATTGTTATATTGTGGTCTGAACCCTCTCATTCTTTTGTAATAGAGTTATCTATATATTGTAAAAGGTCAAGTTTGGTTGAATAAATATGGCGGTCAAGATTAGTTGTTTTTAATATCTGAGTGGGAGTTTTCATGGTAGCAGAGCGTGGTTTTGCGAAAACATGCACTTAACTTATTGTAGTTGGCAGTAAAAGTGATAGTGCTTGTGTTGAGGTTATTTAATAGATGATAGAAGTGAACATTTAGTGAATTTTACGAAATATTCCAGAACTTTGTCGGTGGCGTTTTTGGCGGGAAAACGAAGAGACCAAGGCGATTATGGCGACAAATAATAGTGGAAATCAGCGTGGGAATGACTATAGAACTCCACCGGCCTTTACAGGCACAAAACCCTATAATAGGTGGGTGGATGAAGTAAAAGTTTGGCAGACTGTTACTGAGCTAGCAAAAACAAAACAAGGCTCTGCGATAGCTCTGTCTTTACCTGAAGATGTTGGTTCAGTAAGAGATAAAGTGTTTAGTGAGTTAGGTGTTGACAAATTAGATAAAGATGATGGTGTAGAAGTTTTGATTCGTTTTTTGGATGGTATATACAAGAAAGATAATTTATCAGAAGCATATGAAGTGTATACCACATTTGATAGATATAAAAAAGCACCCACAATATACATGGAGGACTATATTAGTGAGTTTGAAAAACTGTATAATAAATCTGTGAAGTATAATATGAGATTGCCCCAAGCAGTGTTAGCTTTCAAAGTTTTAGATGGTGCTGGCTTAAATCAGAGACAGGCAGTTGACATTAACAGGTGTGGATTATTCACAGGGTGACACTTTGTTTTCTCAAATGAATTCTTCCCTTAAGAAATTTTTTGGTAAACAATCTATGCCTGATAACTCAAATATTTCTACTGGTATAAAATTTGAACCAACATTTATGAGTGAGAGTGAAGCATTCTATACTCAAAATAGATGGAACAATTACGGAAACAGATCATTTAATACACGTTTTCAAGGATCACGAGGTCGTGGATCATACAGTGCAAGAGGCTTCCAACAAAACAGACCGAGCTTCACTGGAAATAATCTACAGAATAATGGCCCTCCTAGTAAGCCCAGACGAAACTCAAATCCATTAGGATCTGATGGACACCCAATGAAATGTAAAATATGTGAGTCAATTTTCCATTTTGCTCGGTCCTGTCCAGATTCATACGAAAATATGGAAAGAAAGGTTTATGCAAATTCAACAACAGAAGAAGGAGTGCTTTTTACTGGAGGATCTAAACACGAACAAATAATTTTATTGACTGAATCTATAAACTCTGCTTTATTAGACAGTGCCTGCAGTTCAACGGTTACAGGAAGGCAATGGATGAATTGTTATTTGGACAGTTTGGATGATCGTCATTAGTAAAGTGACTAAATCACATAGTGAAACTATTTTTAAATTTGGTGGTGGCAGAAAATTAAAATCACAAGAAAATATAACTTTTCCATGCGAATTAGGTGGTAAACAATGTATGTTAACAACAGATGTAGTTGACAGTGATATTCCACTATTATTAGGCAAGCCAGACATGAAGGCGGCAAAAGTTGTTATGGATTTAGAAAATGATCGCGCATCTATAAATGGAACCAATATTGAACTTCAATGTACATCTTCAGGACATTACTGTGTACCTCTTCAAATTAGTGAAGTTTCCAATGATGAAAATTCAGTTTATTACACTCTTGCAGTTAAATCATCGGAAGAGCAAAAGAAAATTATTCTTAAGCTTCACAAACAATTTGCTCATCCATCTAGTCAACGATTAGGAATGTTACTTCATGATGCTGGTGTAACCAGTTGTGATGATTTGGTTGGTCAAGTAAAAGATGAATGTAATGTCTGTAAAAAGTTTTCAACTGTAAAACCTAGACCAGTGGTTAGTTTACCGATGGCTTCTAATTTTAATGATGTTCTTGCAATGGATCTAAAACTGTGGAAAAATGGAATCTATTTCTTACATCTAATAGATTTGGCCACAAGGTTCAGTCTTGCTGCTGTAATAAGAGATAAAAATCCTTCAACTATTATAAATAAAGTTATGTTATTGTGGATAGGCAGTGGATTTGGTGTCCCAAAGAAAATATTAACAGATAATGGTGGAGAGTTCGCGAATGCTGAATTTAGAGACATGTCTGAAAACCTGCATATAGAAGTTTGTAATTCTGCTGCTTATAGTCCCTGGCAGAATGGTGTTTGCGAGCGCAATCATGCAATCGTGGATGACTGTGTTGAGAAAATAATAGCTGACAATCCCAATATTGATTTAGAACTAGCTTTAGTGTGGGCAATTCATGCTAAAAACTCTCTTCATATGGTTTACGGTTACAGCCCATTTCAGTTAGTGTTTGGAAGTAACCCCAACCTACCCTCTGTGCTGCAAGATAAACCCCCAGCACTAGAGGGGAAGACAATCTCAGAAATTTTCTCGAATCATTTAAAAGCATTGCATTTAGCGAGGAAGTCATTTATTCCAGCGGAATCGTCAGAACGCATCAGAAGAGCTTTACGGCGACAAATACGTTCAAGTGGAGAATCATTACAAACTGGTGATGCTGTTTATTATCGCAGAGACAATCAATGGAAAGGTCCTGGTAAAATTCTTGGTAGGGATGGAAAGGTTATATTTATTCGGCATGGTAGCATTTATATCCGCGCATCTCCCTGTCATATCATCAGAATAGCGGATGAGTTTAAAACTGATAAGTCTGCCAGCGATATTGATGATGTTGATGACATACATGTAGCAACAGAAACCCATCTTAACCATAGCCAAAATGACAGTGTAATAGATTCAATAGAAAAGGATTCTTCAAATGACAGTGTAACAGATTCAATAGAGAATGATTCTTCAAATGACAGTGTTATACATTTAGATCAAACCGAAGAAAAAGATTTTTCAAATGTTAAATTACCGAAGATTAAAGATACTATACGATATTTACCGGCAGGAGATGACAAGGAATGGGTGGAATGCACAGTTGTGAGTAGAGCGGGTAAAGTTCATGGTAAAAATCGTTACTGGTTAAATATTCAGAACAAGACTGATTCTTCTATTAGTGCTTTAGATTTTGAGAAAGGTGTTCAAATATGGGAATCTGTTATTCCTAACATTAATAATAGCAATCCATCTGATTGTGAGAACTCTCTATCAAGAAAAGAAGAGTGGGTGAACACTCGCAATCAGGCAGAAGAAGTTAATAGTGTTTTTGTACCAACTGCTAGACATGATGAACAACAAATTCGAACGGCAAAAAGTCTAGAACTTGAAAACTGGAAATCGTTTAACGTATATGAAAGTGTGCCAGATCGCGGACAGCCTTTTATTTCGACACGTTGGGTTATAACCGAGAAGACATCAGAAAACAACAGTAAAATTGCTAAAGCTAGGTTAGTTGCTCGTGGCTTTGAGGAGGTTGAGAACATTCAGTGTGATTCCCCAACAGCTGGAAAAGATACATTGCGCATTTTTCTAGCTCTGAGTGCATGTTTATCATGGAAGTGTCAGACAATTGATATAAAAGCAGCATTTCTGCAAGGCAATGATATTGAACGCGATGTATTTTTAAAACCTCCGTCAGAAGCAAATGCTGACAACGAACTTTGGAAGCTTAAGAAATGTGTTTATGGGTTAAATGATGCCTCACGTATATGGTATTTTAGTGTTCGAGGTGAATTAATCAAACTTAAATGTAAACAATCTGATATTGATCCTTCTTTATTTTATTATTATCATGATCAGAAATTGAATGGTTTATTTTTAATGCATGTTGATGATTTCCTTTGGTCTGGTAATAATTGTTTTGAAAATAATGTTATAGATGTGTTACGTTTAAAATTTAAGATTGGTAAACAAGCAGAAGGCGCATTTCGTTATATCGGACTTGAATTGAATCAAAATAGTGAAGAAATAACTCTTGATCAGTTTTCATACATAAACAATATAGTTTCAATTCCAATTAGTTATAATCGATCATCACAAAAATTTGAGACACTTAATAGTATCGAGACAACTCAACTTCGAAGTGTTATAGGACAAATCAATTGGGTTGCCAATCAGACGAGACCTGATGTCTGTTTTGAAGTTTTACAGTTGAGTACTGCTTTAAAGGATCCACAAGTTACTGACATTCTTCATGCTAATAAAGTAGTGAAGAATATAAAAACTGACTCTTGCTATTTAAAATTTCCAAATTTGGGATTAGTAAATGACCTACACTTGGTTTTGTTTTGTGATGCATCCTATGCCAATTTAAAAGATGGAACATCAAGTGCATGTGGTTTTGTTGTCTTCCTAGTGGGCCCAGGAAATAAGTCATGTCCACTAGCATGGAAATCATGTAAAATTCGCCGTGTAGTCAAGAGTTCGCTTGCAGCAGAAACTCTTTCAATGGTTGAAGGACTTGATACAGTAATATATTTACGGCACCTGATAAGTGAAATTTTGTTCTGTGGAAATAACTCTTCTATTCCTATTTTCACATATACTGACAATAAATCATTATACGAAAACATTCATTCCACTAAAGTTGTAGCTGAGAAAAGGCTACGTATAGACATAGCTAGTATTAAACAAATGGTGCAACAAGGTGAAATATCACAGATCATGTGGATAGACAGTTGTCATCAGATTTCTGACGCTTTAACTAAGCATGGTGCTTCTTGTGTTAAATTAACTGAAACATTCAGAAACGGACACTTAAGTATTTTATTGGACAAATGAACAACTCTCTGTAATTAATGTTTAATTTTATTTCTTAACAGATTGCTCATTCTGTTTATCTACTTTACTCCAAGTGTGGGTATTCAATATTATTTTACATTTCATACTTTTGCCATATTTACTATATATATGCAATGCATGCAGTTTGTCTCATCAAAAAAGAAAGAGAGGAATGTGTTAGTATTGTTATATTGTGGTCTGAACCCTCTCATTCTTTTGTAATAGAGTTATCTATATATTGTAAAAGGTCAAGTTTGGTTGAATAAATATGGCGGTCAAGATTAGTTGTTTTTAATATCTGAGTGGGAGTTTTCACGTCAGTCCGTTCACAATTGTTTGTGAACAAACTACAGGTCACACAATTTTTATCTGATTTCAAAGAAACTTGAAATATAGGTTTATCACCATAAGATCTCGGTTCCTTTCGATATTGGCATATATCGTACCGTAACTTCGTGGATTGTGGCCCCTGATTGTAAGAAAAATCACGATTTAAGCTTGTGAACACTGTAGATGTCACAATTTTGAACCGATTTTAATGGAACTTGAAATGCATGTTTAAAAACCCAGGGAATTTGGTTCCTTACAATGTTTGTGCATATCGGATTGTAACTTTCTAAATTATGGCCCCTGATTATACCAAAAATCGCCATTTTTAGCTTGTGGTCTCTCTGGAGGTCACAATTATTATCCGATTTAAAAAATGTTTGATTATATCACCTTTACACTGTAATAGAGAATGGGTATGAATTTCGTGAAAATCCGACCAAAACTGATGGACAAAATGGATGCCACTTGTTTGCGAATAGGGTAAAAGTATGGTCAATCAAGGTTGTGGATCCTTTACGTCGCAATTTTAATGAAACTTGAAATACATGTTTATCACCCAAAGATTTTGGTTCCTTTTGATATTTACGCATATCAGATCATAACTTCCTGAATTATGGCCCCTGATTATACGAAAAATCGTCTATTTTTGCTTGTCTTCCCTCTGGAAGTCACAATTATTGTCCGTGACAATCGGACCAAAACTGCCGAACAAAGTGGCTGCCACTTGTACACAAATGGTGTAAAAATATGGTATATCAAGGTTGTGGACCCTGTAGAGGTCACAATTTTAATCTGAGTTTGATGTACGGTAACTTGAAATGCATGGTTATACCAAAAGATCTTGGATCCATTTGATATTTGGGCATATCGATTTGTAACTTCATGAATTATGGCCCTTGATTGTACAGTAAAAATCACATTGTTTTTAGCTTTTGTATCCAACTCTTGTATGTGGGCGTATCCTGCCTTGCAACCGCTGGTTTCTGCATATAAATAAAATGAAATAAATAGGGGTTTAACGTCCTACTGTTCTGCTCCGACTGGGCTAGTCACAGGCATACGCCATACCATGTACTATATGGGAAAGTTTGCCTGAACAGCGGCACGGCAGCCTCTTATATCGAATTCCAACTGCCAAGGGTTCTTTTACATGCATACCAATGTGTACACAGGACCTCAGATTTTCATAACATCCAAACAATTATTTGTTGTCCCTTGCCAGGCCCTATGTCCTGAACCACTGACAAGGGGGAACCATGCCATAAATTCCCGATGAACTTCCTCGAGTCAACACAGAAATTAAACACCGGACTTCATCTGATTGTTTTGAAATTGATATACAATGTATGTTCTTTACATTAGCGAGATAAATAACCTCCAGACTTTTTTGTTTTACTAATTGTTTCATACAGATCAGATGACTGTAGTCGTTTAAGTGTTTTCACAGTTCAACCAAGTGAAACGAGGACTATAACTCTAGAAATAATTAACTGAAATTGCTGGAATTCAAATAGGAAACTTCATAACACCAATTTCTAATTTACAGGATGCATATAAATTTCATACAGATTGCAGAACCTTGTCAACTCTCAAACCACTAAAATTATAATCTAATTTGTAACCTATAAAAGAATAAATATGTGACAACCCCTGTCGATTACTCGGACAATTTAGCTATGGTTTGTTACCTGCCAACATTTGTTTGATATTTTGTAGTCACCTAGTGTTAGTTGTGAATCATTAATACCAGGTACAGTAGATAATGCTACACCAGTTTATGTACCAAGATATTTAGAAGGTCAAGCTGCTGTAACTATACATCATGTAGCATGTGGTGACCTCTTTAATGCTTGTCTAACAGGTAAATAAATGAAACCCTTTGAGAAATAACCGAGATATGGGCAATCTGGGATTTTTTTTGTCCTATCTGTAAAACACTACCTGTTTGTAAAATAAATGACCTAATTTATATTTAATAAATAGTTCTACTGAGGCCAACCAAATCTCTGTTGACAGAATGTTTGCACCATGTACAGTTTTACCTGCAAACTCTGACTAAAATTGGCAAAAAAAAAATAATAAAAATTCTTAAGAAAATAATAGGTGTTGCGTACTGAAACACTTAATTACTATAATTTTTATATAGATATTGAAGTGTATTAATATGAATAAATATTACTATAATTGTTATATGAATAGATCGAGGTATATTGATGACATATGGTAGTGGTGCTAACGGTTGTCTAGGTCATGGTAACCATAACGATGTCACTCAGGTAAGTTTTTTTCCCAAATTCTTGAAACTTAAAGTGAATATAATGGCCATCACTGGACTGTCATTTAGTGATTTATTTGTTGTCATATTTATGATATCTTAGGTGTCACACAGTGTCAGTCATAGACTGACCTGGATTACAGGGGCTACATGACTGGTTTAAAATAATTTATAATTTATTTTACAGGCTAAGATAGTTGAAGCTTTGTTAGGTTATGAAGTAGTAGAGGTGTCTTGTGGTGCATCACATGTTTTAGCTGTAACCAATGAACATGAAGTATTTGCTTGGGGACGAGGAGATAATGGTATTATAAAATTCATTTGAAATATTATCATGCTAACCAATTGTAAATCTACCAATCGGTAATGAAATGGTTTGATTGGCTGCTATGTATGGAATTAGATACAGCAGCCATCCTATAAAGCTTTTGTGCTTTGTTTTATCTTGGATTTTTCCATAAAAGCAAAAATAAATAAATATTGTGATGTTTCTTGGAATTTATTGTATTAATTGTTATATTTTCAGCTAGCAATTTTTATACGCCCACATTTTCTGTTGTCGCCCCTGTCCGTCACGAACAGGGGCGACAACGGACAGGGGCGACAACAGTATATATCCACATGAAAATGTGGGCGTGTAAAAAATTGCTAGCTGAAAATATAACAATTAATGTCCGTCCCTTCATCCACAATTTGTTTGTGGGCACTCTACAGTTCACAATTTTTATCCAATTTTTGGATGAAACTTGAAATATAGGTTTATCTCCCAAAGTTCCTTTCGATATTGGATTGTACAAAAATATCACGTTTTTAACTTGTGGACACTCTAGAAATCACAATTTTTATCTAATTTTGATGAAACTTGAACTGTTCCTTTTGATATTTGCACATATTTGCATATATCGTATTGTACCTTCCTGGAGAATGGCCTTCTAGAGGTCACAATTTTTATCCTATATAAAAAAAAGTTCTAAAATATCACATTACTTCATAGTGGAAGTAGAATTCGAATTTCGTGAAAATTGGACCGAAAGTGCCAGACAAGTTTCTTGAAAATCAGACCGAAACTGCCCAACAAAATCGTCGCCAAATAGTGTAAAAGTCACAATATTTGTCTGGTTTTTATGAAGCTTAAAATATATGTTTATATCCTAAAGTTCTCAGTTCCTTTGGATGCTCGCACATATCAGACCATAACTTCCTGGATTATAGCAACTTATGGTAGAAGCCACAATTTTTATCTGATTTTAAAAAACGGTTAAATTAATTAAAATGTATCACTGCGGCCTCATCTTATATCGAATTCCAACTGTCCAGTGATCTTTTACATGCACGCCAATGTGTACAAGGGACCTGCAGTTTTTCATCCCATCCACACAACTAGACAGCATTCCTTCAGGCCCTCAATACTGCATCACTGATAAGGGGGAATCATGCTGGAAAATCTGGATCTGGATTGGCCAATGAAGGGATAGAACACCAGACCTCCAGGCTAGCTAGCCAGTACCTTAACCACTTAGCCACTGTGACCCCTGCATTGGTTTAAAGCTGAACAGTATAGTTAACATCCAGGTTATCAATAAATTTATAAAAAGAACATCTTTCAATTAATCTGAAAGTATTACAAATTATTCATAGAAGATATCAACTTGAACTTATTGATTTCAGTTATATAATTGTAGGTAGATTAGGACTGGGTAATCAAGATTTATATACATCACCACAGGAAGTAACTATACCTGATGATATGTTACCATGTAGTGTACACTGTGGAGTTGATTCTACTCTCATTGTTACACAAGATGGCCGATTATTAGCGTGTGGATGTAACAGGTAAAAATTGAATGAAAGTTGATTGTCTTTTATAACAAGTAGTATCAACAAATATTACCAAAAAAATCTGGAAATTATAACTATTATCACTGTTGGAACTCAAATTAATCTAGTTGAATTATGGAGTAATTAAATATAGCAATGTTGTCAACTTTTTTTTTACGCCCACATGGAAATGTGATCATATATTGTTATGCCCGTCCGTCAGTCTTGTCATCCACAATTTCTTGTGAACATTATTTTGAAATTGATATATTATGTTGTTTACATTATTAAGATGAAGAATCCTATTTAATTTCAAAAGGTATCGGATCTGTATGATATTTATATATGCATTATTTACAGTAGTGAAACATAGATGCCTGTTGAATTTCAGCAATTTCCTTTAATAATGTCTAGAGGTATGGTCCTTGTTTCACTGTATTGAACCTCGTGGACGATTGAATGCTTGTTTTAGTTTGTAGCACCTTGTTAACCCTGAAAAGACGAAAATTATAAACTGCAATTGCCTTGTCAATGCCCCCCCATTACCTACAAAAGCTTAAATATGCAACAACTCTCGTTGACTGCTGGTATGATTTAGATGGTGTGGGTGTATGTTTCGTTGACTGGCAACTTATAGGACCACATTAAAATGTGATTGTTTATTATTGTCACCCCTCTGTCATTCATCCACAATTGCGTAATGCAAGGTGTTTATGTTAATGAGATAAAGATTCCTATTGATATTCAACAGTTTCTGATCATTATTTCCATTGGTCAATTATACAGACAGACACTTGAAATTTATACAAAGTGTTGATGTTCTGTTAGAAGAAAAATCCTATTTACCATGGTTTCCGCTGTTTACTGTTAAAGTCAATAAGACAAAAATGCCAATTAATTTTCAATAATTTCCAATAATAGCAAAAGTTGAAATGTGATTTTATCAATACATGTTCTGTTTATATTGATTAGAGTTTGTTCATATGAAACTGAACTAGCCAATTTTCACACATTTTTGACTTATTTGTATTTTAGGTTTAATAAGCTAGGTTTAGATTGTGTATTTAATGAGGGTATAAATACTGTTGTAGAAGAATGTCATACATTTACACAAGTAGCTACACATCCTATTAATACCATTACAATAGATAAAACAGCTTTAGGTACATCACATACAGCTATATTATCAGGTATGTATTTATACCATTATATTCATGTTTCTTACCTCCTCTCATCCAATATCCTCTAGTATAATTATGTCTTTTTGAAATAGAAGTCTTTGAATTTAAACAATTTCCCATGATTTACTCCAGAGTTATTGCTCTTGATCTTTTTGTAAAATCATTTCTTAATGCTTTAGTTACATAGCAATATTCGGTTGTAAAAGTTGCTTAAGTTGGTCGAGTTTCAGAAAGATCACTACAGCTGTCAACACATCTGGTAGTTATTATTTTAATCAGATACTTGTCAATAAATATAGGGGTAATAGTAGTAAATATTGTAGGTATTTTTTACTTTCAGTCATTATTAATGACAGTTAACAATTATCACTATAATATAGTCTTTTTCTCACTTTATTTTATTGTGCTGCACTGTTTGTTAATTATCTCCAGGACATTAGGTTTACATCCAATTTCTAGAGTAAGCGAGGTGCAAATGAATTAAGAATAGATCTTTATTTTTATATGAACAAGAACGAATGCACAAAGATATAATATGTATTAGTCCCTAATAATTACTACTGTTACTGAGTCGACTATGATTCTATATGTTTATTTTAGGTGAAGGAAAGCTATATATGTTGGGAACAAATCAGTTTGGTCAGCTAGGTAGTGATGAAGAATTAATACCCCGACAACCACATCATGTTCAAACTTTTGAAAACTGTAAAATAAACACAATAGCATGCGGTGATACCTTTACTGTTGCAGCTCTTGATGGTAAATCTTCATAAATAGATTATAAACATTTTATATTATAAACATCAGAAAATATTATTGTGAACCATTCTGATTGGGGCTTACACCATCTCCTAATGTTAATATTGGATGATATATTATATATAGTATACATAGGGTAATTTAAGAATATATAGTATTATTTTAAACAGATGGAGATGTATATACATGGGGTAAAGGATCAAGAGGTAGACTGGGACGACCAGAAGAACAATCAAACATCCCTAAAAAACTGACATTTTCAGGAGAAGATCCATTTTTTGTTGTCTCTATATCGTGTAGTCATGGTAACACTTTGTTGACAACAAAACGTAAGTTATTTCTTATTGTTTAGTTTGTTATCACTTAAATTCAATAAGCTTTAAAAATAATAGCTCTCATGTTTGATTTCATGGATTATGACAAATGTATAATTGTTGTTATAAAAGTTATGCCTAGGTGACCCAGTGTTCAGGATCAATACAGTAACCCAAAAATTTAATTGTAATGAGCTTTCTCCCATTAGGCCTAATTATCAAAATAAGAGATCAAATTAATCGGACAAGAGTTACAGACTATGTAATTGTGAACATAGCTCTTTGTTGAGATTGAAATTAAAACCTATCTCATTGTTTTGGTTGTTTTTTCAGCATTGCCAAATTCAGAATCTTTAGTGGATTAAAGTTTGGATTCAGTAGTCATTGCATCAATTGTATGTTGTCCTACTTTTCTGTACCAAGCAGGTTACTGCTACTGAAGATGGGCATATGCCATGTAGTGTGCTTTGGGGGAAATTTGCCAAGGCCTCTATATGTGCAAGCTGTCATGTAAACAATGCTTTGTATTGTTGTCACAGTTCCTTGCTGGGCAAAGCCAGTCTGGAAATCCTGAAGAACATGCAAGACAAACATAGGCATGAACCCCACCTAGTATCTCTTGGCTTGTCTGTACTCAATGAGCTTCTGTGGCTCTACACTCATTCAGTCCGTCCAATATATGTTTATTTACATTTTATGTGCAATCTTATTTTTATAAATATGCATAACTTTGTGTATATTGGTTGTAGATGCTTTTTATGTGCAATATTTATATTTATAACTATGCATAACTGGTTGTAGATGCTTTTTTATTTTTATTGTTATAGACATCCATGTGCAAAATTGATATTTTTGTAAAATAAATGTCATTTTACATGTTTTTCATAGTTCTCTTTTAAACAAGAGCCCTAGTAAATTTAAACACCAATCAGTGTTGAAGTAAATAATAACCAACCTAGCAACTCATCTACCATCAACTTTAGCCCATCAAGATGCCTCCCCTACCTTTCACATATTGATTGATGGATGCCCCCCCCCCCCACCTCAGCCCCATCGAGACTGGTGTATCTGTTATTTAATTAATTATATAAACATAATTTTAGAATTTTCTATCCCCAGGCAATGCGTCAAGGCTCCGGGGATTACACCAAACCACTAATGTATGCGGCACTACCACTAATGTATGCGGCACTCTAATGATTACCATTTGTTACAATGTATGCCCCCCCCCCCCTCGAAAAAATCCTGGATCCGGGCCTGGAAAGGGGTGGAATTGGCTTATGTAGCACCCCAAGCTCAAAACATTTGACGGAATTATCAGTGAGCAGACATTCGCCTGTGTATCTGTTGTCGCCTGTTACTTCAGTCAGTTATTGTATGGATGGATAACTCATGTTATCCTTTGCTTTCGTCGCTTTCATGTATCTGTCATAGCAATGATCTCGGTGTTAAATTGCCTGTAAAACTGTCGGGTTACAGGCGGCGTTGCCGGTCGTCTGCGAATGGCTAAAGAGCCGAGCTTACAGTGTACCCCCCCCCCCCCACACAAGAGCAATTGACGGTCGCAAACAGCATATTTAATATACCCTACCTTATGTTATCTTACAACGGCGGGGGATTATGCGCCGTGCAGACTTATAAATTGAAAAAGGAAAAATTGATTGTTAATGATGATTTGATGTTTATTCCGCCATTCTACAAAGTCAAACTCAAAACGAGGCTCTCCATATCTGATTATCCAGACAAAACATTATATAGTTGTGATTAACCAGACTTAAGTAGATATTAGAGGGTTATAAATAGAAGATATAACATCCCCCCCCGGCGAAAAAAAACAAATATTATTTGTTTAATAAAACCCGATGATATCTACTGAAGTGGTTAAGAGTTGTGATTTACAAAAATAAAAGCAAAGAACATGTACGTAAACAATAATGAGACAATAGGACCATAATAACTATAGCATAAAACCATTGGATTTGCATTTGCTTACATAATGAAGGTGTCTGAGTTATACATACTCTCCCTTGACAAAAACAGTGCATTTAACCAATGTAATAATAGAAAGCTATTGCGTGACATTGCATCAACATATGCAGAAATAGGCCATTATGATTGAACTAGGTAAGCAACAATTAGGAAAAGACATCACCATAGCATACAGAATATCCAAATGAGATAATATACTGACTACTGCTGGTAGTAAGGAAGACTGCATGAATAATAAACATGTGAAAAATGGATAATAAGCAAGAAAATGTTCATTATACAGAAAGGCAAAATTATTTCAAAAATCCACATATAAATGAAAACCCTTTTTTTTTTAAAGGCAAATTTATGGAAAGAAAACAATGTCAAAAATGCAACCACAACAATTTTCAGGCAAAATTATGGAGAGGAAATGTCAAAAATGCAAATATGAAAATGATTACACTATTTTCAGGCAAAATTATGGACAGAAAATTATGTCAAAAATGCAACTATTCAAATAATTACACAATTTTAAAGTTAATGTCATTGTCTTAACACATATTGGATGTTAAATAAAAGGCGGTGGTTTCATTAATATGGCATGTTTAGCTTTAGCATTAAGCTTGGATCCAGTGACCCAAAAGGATTTCTGAGCAGGTTCACCCACAATATGAACTAAATATTCTTTTACACCAGTGGGACTGACATGCTGTCCTAAAACTCTCTTAATCTTGTGGAAACCACTGTCACTGAGGGAAGAACTAAAGACACAATCGGTCTGATCCAATTCACAATAACGCAAAGGTTTGCGAATTGTACGAACTGGTCTGGCACACGATTTAGACAATGTTTTACTATTTTTGTCCTTCGCTAGAACACTCTTGCTGTCATTAATTGGAACCGGTAAACGCGAATGTGCTGTAACACTGGATTTAATCGACAACTTAGGTGATTGCTTTGGAACAGTAATTAAAGTATCTGTACGTATAGGTATTTTTGATTTCGCATTACTTTTCTGAACATGAGAGGTTGTCACTTTGTCAGGAAAATATGGCATAGGATTAGGTGAACGCACATAGGCCATTTTTAAGCGATCTAAATGAACACACGACACAATGCGATTAGTTACAGGATGTTTCAAATCGACTAAGTGATCACTGCGGATATAATGCACAACATATGGTCCTGAATAACAATATTGTAACTTCTGTCCAGAGCCTTTAGGAGCAATATGTAAATAAACATAGTCACTAACACTGACTTTCAGCGGATTTGTCTTAGCATTGGCACGTTCTAACATGCTACATTGAGCTTTGCGAGTATTGATGCACACTTGTTCACGAATAAGTTTGAGCTTGCTGTGCTGCTGCTTTATGAAGCTGTGTATATCAACTGGAATAGTCTGTAGCATAGTATCTGTGAATTGACCAGTGAGTGGGAAACGAGGCCTGACACTATAAATGACTTCAAATGGCGAGTATCCTGTTGCAGCATGCACAGAATTGTTAATGGAAAACACGATTGAAGACAATTTTTCATCCCATGTATTGCGATTTTGAGACACGAATGGAGTTAAACGCTCTGCCAAGGTACGATGTGATCTTTCACAAGCACCTAAGCAATGATGCACGAAACTTGGCGTAAATTCTTGGTGAATATCTAACAGACGACACACTTCTTTGGTACATCGCGATATAAACTCACTGCCATTATCACTAATTAAAGTGTTGCAAACGCCATAGGTTGTGAAAAGATCAAATATAGCTGTACTAACAGTTAAAGAATCACAATTTCGGATGGGTACCGCATACACAAATTTCGAAAACATATCGATAGCAGTAAACACATATGAATGACCACTAGGTGTTGGGGGTAAAGGGCCATACAAATCTATCTGCCATACTTCAAATGGTGATCCGGGTGTATGATAAGCTGTAATACCCGATTTGGTGTGGAACTTTGTTAGCTTGCGACGTTGACATAAGTCACATGACTTGACATAATCCGAGACAACAGTACTCAAATTACTGAAATAGTAGGTATCTTTAAGTCGTTCGATAGTATCTTGAATTCCACCATGCCCTGCTAATGGAGTATCATGGTATAAATACAGTAACTTCTTAACCAAAACTGAGGGAACAACCAACCGATAACAGTCTAGTGTCTTTGATCGTTTTGATTTAACAACCCTTGCACGAAATAACATCTTATCTACAACCAAATATTCATTAATATCTAGCAGTTTCTTTGCTAATTTTTGTGAAACTGGAGGCTTATTATGTAAATAATAATCTAATATAGGCTTTAAAGTAGGATCTTCGTACTGGAGCTTAGCAAAACCCTCAAAACTATAGTTAAAATGTTTAATGAGGTCAATATTTTTCGCATCACAGATAAACCGATCTGTTTCAACTATAACAGAGTCAGTAACATCAGACACAGTGGATAAGTCATAGGCATGTTGATCCGAAGGGTGAAAAGGTGCACTAGTAGTACAGTTATCAGATGTAAAGACAGCGCAAATGTCATTAATGTTAGTCTCAGGCTCTGAAACCGTAACTGAATTGTGGTTATCTGGCTTGTCTATTGGAATGTTTGAATGATTACAATTGGCTTTAACATTTAACTTTTCATGTTTATGCGCATACTGACGTTTTGTGCATTTAGGCTTAGCATCAAAAAGTTCCATCTCTGTATCACCATCATATGCATTATCATCATTTAGACTGAAACTTGCAACACAATTATTGACACAATGTTCATCAGTACTATTGAGAAGATCATTAAATGTTAAGCCACCTGGCAATGTTATATGGTTTTCCTTATCGAAAACATATGGAAAATAGGGATCCTCTTCAGCCGGGCTGTCGACACAAGGATTAGACTTCGTGTTGCGAATACGACTAAGAGCATCAGGTACACACATTTGTGTTGCTGGCTTGAGGTCAATATTTTTCGCATCACAGATAAACCGATCTGTTTCAACTATAACAGAGTCAGTAACATCAGACACAGTGGATAAGTCATAGGCATGTTGATCCGAAGGGTGAAAAGGTGCACTAGTAGTACAGTTATCAGATGTAAAGACAGCGCAAATGTCATTAATGTTAGTCTCAGGCTCTGAAACCGTAACTGAATTGTGGTTATCTGGCTTGTCTATTGGAATGTTTGAATGATTACAATTGGCTTTAACATTTAACTTTTCATGTTTATGCGCATACTGACGTTTTGTGCATTTAGGCTTAGCATCAAAAAGTTCCATCTCTGTATCACCATCATATGCATTATCATCATTTAGACTGAAACTTGCAACACAATTATTGACACAATGTTCATCAGTACTATTGAGAAGATCATTAAATGTTAAGCCACCTGGCAATGTTATATGGTTTTCCTTATCGAAAACATATGGAAAATAGGGATCCTCTTCAGCCGGGCTGTCGACACAAGGATTAGACTTCGTGTTGCGAATACGACTAAGAGCATCAGGTACACACATTTGTGTTGCTGGCTTGTACACAACTTCGAAATCAAATTGTTGTAAAAGCGCAATCCAACGCTCGTATATGGCACCACGTAATTTTTTCTGGAAAATGGGTTGAAGCGCTTGATGGTCGCATTCTACGACAAAATGGCGGCCTCGAAGATAAGGTGCACAGTCTAGAATTGCAATTGTCATGCCCAGTAGTTCTAATTTAGTGGGGCTGTAAGACCTCTGCCACTTAGAAAGACTTTTTGATCCAAATTTAACAATGCGCGTTCGCTGTTTTTCATCCGTGTAGTTAGGAAATTCGGATTCTGGATAAATCTGGTACAACATGTATCCGACGCCTAAACTTGAAGAATCAACACTAAGACGAAAAGGTATATTGTAACGAGGAAATGCAAGTGCTTGAGAGTTCAATAATAACGATTTCAAGCCGTCAAATGCGTCTTGGTGCTCGGGTTGCCAAAGGAAAAATGTTCCTTTTTTCAGTAAGGTTTGCAAAGGATGAGTTACAACACTATAATTAGGTATAAACTTCCGGAACCAATTAGTTAAACCCAGAAAACGTCTAAGTTCTTTCACAGATGAGGGCTTAGGATAGTCCATAATAACATTGACATGGCGACTAGGTGGAGTGATTCCTTTACTCGATATTTCGTGGCCTAAATAAACACATTTACTTTGTGCAAACCCACATTTCTTGGGATTAAGCTTGAGTCCAGCTGATTTTAAACGAGTGAAAACTACAGTTAAGTCAGCCAAATGTTGTTCAAATGTAGCACTGTGAATCAAAACATCATCCAGATAACAAAGTACAGACGAAAATGTCAACCCCTGGAATACTTTGTCCATCAATAACTGGAACGAATTAGGGGAAGATTTCAATCCCATAGGTAATCTTAAAAATTTAAATGTTCCGAAACATGTGGCAAAAGCTGTATATTTGGACGAATCAGGAGCAAGGGGCATTTGAAAAAACCCACTACTCAAATCAATGGACGAAATAAAGTGAGGCTGTTTATCACCAAAGGATTCAGTGAGTTCTTGTAAATCAGGAATACATTGATAGACTTGATTGTTTAGACCCTGGAACGGCATTGTCATTAGGCTTAGAGCGTTTAGTGACCAAGACAATCGGACTGGTTATAGGAATATCCTCAGTTTCGCTGACACGACAAATGACACCTTGTTGCATTAATTCTTCTAGTTGATGTTTTAACACTTCACGTTTGTCTGGAGGTAAGCGATAGGGGCGCTGGTGTTTTGGAATGGCACCAGGTTTTAACTGTATCTGATGCTGCACAAAATCAGTTTTCCCAAGTTCAGGTTTTTCTGGTGTAACAAATATATCACTAAACTGATAAAGACAGTCCTGTAATTGACTTAGTTCATGACTAGAGACATCAGTTGTAGAACAATCAAAATTGTTGCAAAACTGGGTCTTATCATCACTTGTATTGGCATCATGATCAATATGGTTGAGTTCACCCTTGGCGATTTGTGTATGAGGTTTGGAGGACGGAAGATCGACCGGCGTTATATCATAGTCTTGATCAATAACACTAAAGTTTGCTAAAGGACACCCTTTAAATAAAGTTATGGGGGTTGCAGTCAAGTTTAGTATTTTCAAAGGCGTGGTGTTCTGACGAGATATAACCGAAATACTCTTACAAATGAGCACATTTTTACGATAAAGAGTTGGATGCACAATAGATATACCCTGTAAACCATGAGCCAAATCTGGATTAACACGACCCCATATAATTGATTCAGAGTTTGGAGGAAGTTCAACTGTTTTTAAACACTTGACACGAGACTGTAAGGTAGGTAAAGGTTTACTGAAGTCTAATAAAACACGATTATCACGAAGAAATCCAGTTCCTAGAATCAAAGGTTGAGATGACTGCTTTAACACAAAAAAGTCAACAGCACTCGATTTACTAGTCAATGTTTTAAGCTGAACAGATGTAACCCCCGAGGACATCGACTGGTTTACCATCGGCTAGGTGAATGGTTGCATATGGCAAAGGTTTAACTGTAGTCTTGACATGTGAAGGGAGTGTCTTATATAGATCAGCTGCTAAAATATTGATGGAACTGCCACTATCCAGTAAAGCATACAACTTCAGCTGATGAATTTGTACTGGTAAATATAAAAATTTTCCGCCTTGTTCAATGTTTAGACGATGAGGAAGAGCACGACTGGAACAAAAGTTTACTGATTCCTTCCCAAGGGCCTGTGCTCTGGAGCTCTTGGGGGCTGCAAGTTTCCCTGCTGTTGAACATTACGTAGCTTGCAACGATAGGCTGTATGTCCATACTGTTTACAATGGAGACAATGAAGATCGGGTCTGTAATTACCACTCTTAATCCAGTTGCATTCGACTTGACGGTGACCTGGAGCGTGACAAGCAAAACAGGTAGGCAGTGGCTGTGAGGGAACAGGCAGTGAATGGGAAGTTGTCGATAACTGACTAGTTCATGACTGCTGACTGTAAGACCTGGCTGGTGGCTGAGGAGAGGGCTGAGACTGAGATATAGGCAGCTGTGAGAACCGCTCTGTCAGTGCAGAAACTTGCTAATGCAAGTTTACAAAATCTGAGTAGCTTACAGATGGAGGGTTAGAGGAAAACTGTTTCCTATCGCCATGATGATGACTTGTGATGCAAGGATTAATGGTTTTATCACCCGAACTGTCATAGGGACGTAGTGAACTAGGCTGACCCAGGATTGGTTCTTGACGTCGATAACCATAAGCTTCTCCAAGTTTGGCTGCAGTGACTGCATCTTGCAAAGTCTTTGGCTGTCCTGCACGTACAAAAAAGGCTAAGTGTGGAGGCAAAGCATCTATAAACTTCAGCAAAATGTCATAATCAGGCTTTTGAAGACGGGTACCAAGATCTAACAACTGACCACTAAATTCTTGTATGGAGAAACCAGGGTGCAACGCTGCAGTATTATAGGCCTGAAACTGTAAAACTTGATTACCCTCAATAAAACTATGACGAAATTTAACACACAGTGCACTCCATGACATTTTGTCGACTGGAGATAGGTGGGTGAACCAAGTGCGTGCTGGACCAAGTAGTTGTTGGTGAAAAGCTGCAATTTTCTTACAATCAGTGTCGATTTCTTCTAACAAACAATACGAATCAAAGGCAGAAATGAAATACTCCGCCTCCTGCGTACTACCATCAAAATGCGGCAAGAGATTATTAAACCTGTATTGGCGGTGAACTGTAGAAGAACCGTCCAAACTCAATTCATCGGATAAATTCTGGTGTTGACCATACGTAGGTTGGACTGGGAACCAATAGGGATCGCCAAGATCGACAGCAATGGAATCTTGTAAATGCATGTTATTCTGAGCACTTGCTGGATTGGTAAATGGAGTAGAAGACTGCAAATTCATGGACATGGCTTGAATTCTCTAAGTAATACTAACTACTGTAGTGTAGGCGTAGTAAGTACTGTATGATTAGTGAGCTAAGGCATATCATCATTATATAGGCTAGTCAAGTGGAACGTCATTAAAGTTCGTGAGGAATGCCTGGATCGGTAAAAAGGAGTAGATGCCTGCAACTGCATGGACGTGGCTTCATTGGCTTGTCTATTATTACTATTACTAACGTACTAACGAATGATAGTCTTATTGATCAGCATTGTGGTAGCTGGTAGGTGACTTCGGCAGACATCAACATGGCGGAAAACGTGGTCGGGCGTGTTGAGATTACCAAACAATCTTGACACTGACAGAACGAAACAGCGTGGAATTCATACTCTGTGTTGTGTTTAATGAGCGTCGGTCGACTCACCAGAACTTTAGCATCTCCACCATGTTATCTTACAACGGCGGGGGATTATGCGCCGTGCAGACTTATAAATTGAAAAAGGAAAAATTGATTGTTAATGATGATTTGATGTTTATTCCGCCATTCTACAAAGTCAAACTCAAAACGAGGCTCTCCATATCTGATTATCCAGACAAAACATTATATAGTTGTGATTAACCAGACTTAAGTAGATATTAGAGGGTTACACAGAGTTATTCTTACTCTGTGAGGGTTATAAATAGAAGATATACAACTGGCGGTAGTTTTCTCTTTGATGTGCATAGCAGTTATATCTCATAACAACCTGCCATGACGTCATCATAGGTTGATATTCTGTTCATATCAACCGCTGATGACGTCGTGACAGGTTGATATGAAATATCAACCGCTAATGACGTCATCTCAGGTCGATGTATTCGACTCCTATCAACCACTGATGATCGAAATAATATAAAAAAAACACAGAAATAAATTTTTATTCTTGTAACAATTAAAAAAGTATTATGGTACAGTTTGTAACATTCAAGACAGAAATAAACGGCGTACTTATCGGCATATTTAAATCGGTTATCCATACTCGACCATGTCTAAGATATCTTTCAGAATCATCTTTCCGTCCACACACTACACCTTTTGATCCAAATTTTCTTTAGGTTTGAATAGATCCTCATCGATAGTCGCATCCACATCAATTCCATCGCCAATTTGTTTGCTAAAGGGGTTGATTATTCGTCTGACTTCGTACTCCTATCCATTTTTTTTTTGTTCATTTGCTTTTCAATTCTTCAAAATGGCGAATTGTAAACAAACACAACCACGTAATTTCACGTGATAAATTCGGTAATATTCGTTATTTGACGGAAAGTACCGAGTAGGTAGCCCAATCGTCGTTGGCCTGTAATGGAAGAGTCCATTTAATTTAAGGGTGGGCGTTGTATATGTCAGATATTAACCAATCATACCTCAGTTGCTATATTTATATCACCCTTGGGCTGCGCCCGCGGGTTATATAATATAGCACCCTCGGGTAGGTTAATATCCTATACATATAACACTTAGGTGAGTGACTTGCCGGAATCCCAAATCCCCACAAGCAATCAAGCGTCGCGGTGTATTTCTGGCTTCTGCTATTCTAGCCTGTGCTATTAAGTAACTTCAAAGTTTCCAATCGGTTTGAAACCAAAATCCCGCTCTATACGGACCTGAATTCTAACCATTCAATATGACTGTTGCAGCTGCATGCATTCAAAAATAATAATCGATGCAAGAAAAACGGCATAAAAGTTGAATGGCTGCAGACGAAATGTTTTAATTCAGAGTAAATTCAGTACAAATTCGTGGAATCCAATTAAAAAAAAGTACAATATATGTTTAATTAGATTTCGGGCACTTTATTTTGCCAACTAGATGAAATTATAATTTTTGTTTTCACTTTATCCGGCTGCCCGAAAATTAGTGGGGCAGCCCCCTCCCCCTCCTCGTGCACCTATATATTATGTAAACAAAATCAGGAGCTTGCAGAAAATGTCACAGCACAGAAACCACGCTTACGCGAGATCACATTGATAATTCTTCTCTCACTGAACAACCAAGAATGTGTTCTTAATTCTCTTGAATCTATTACTTTTAGCCATTAGCTGCCTTTGACAATATAGTAAGTGTTGGGTGGGTCCTCTTTTTAACTCCTCTTTTCAAAATTTATTACAAACATTGACAAAAAAAAACCTTAGAGCAAACGAACATTTGTATATAGTTTTGGTTTGCACTATGAGAATGTTTTGATGATTTGCCCATATATTTATTTCATAAGTTCTATCATTAAACATGCATTATACAAGAGCTAAATCTGCCTAGTGCAGGTCTTTATTTGGGCATGAAATGTTTTCTAAAGTATTAATTAGACATTAATTAACTGATCCAGGCCTTAATCAACTTTGGAAGGCATCAGATTGCTCCGATATGAAACAGATTAAAACGTTTCAGCGGTAAATCAAATATGGCGCGGTAAATCAAATATGGCGCGCCTACACGCTTCGAGTCGTAGCTTTGATCAACTAGAACCGTGGTTGAAATTATTGCACAGGTCGGTCAAATCTTTAAATGCCTATTTCTTCGCTTGCAATAGAGTAATTTGAATGAAATTTTCAAAATATTCATTTTACATCATCTACTTTCGAACTAGTATAGCAAGAATGGCTAGTTCTTATCTATATCTTGAATAATGTAACTTTAAGTCAAGTGCCGTGGTTTCATTTCGCCGGCTGTACGTATAACAAGGATTAAGGTTGCCTGTACCCCCCCCCCCCCTACACACACACACACTGCTAAAGATCCCTACGTGCAAGCGAATTATTGAATCATATGCTAGTGCAGAAATGACTTCGTTAGTGTTGTGTTGAGTTAACACAGGTAGACCATTGTAATTCTGTTGAATTTGGCTTGGTTGACTCCTCTGCAAGAGTACTGCAATCATACTTTGAAAACCATTGACTGTGTTGTCGTTGATGAATTCAAATCAAAGAAGGTTGGACAACTTCGCGGAGTACCCTGTTTTATATCTGGTTTTGGTGGCCAAGGAACATATTAAGACAACTTTGGATGTCACTGAGTTTTTCCATCATTACGAAATTGAATTCATGACGTTCAGCTGTCCGCTATCACCTAATGCACAAACAGCCCTGTGAGTCCTGTTCATAGAATAAGTTGCAGAGCGCTCAGTTTTGAGTGTCATCTTCCACCTCAGTACCGAAATTATTTTGTTACACTCGTTTTTGTTGTTTTTTAATTACTTATTAAATGGTGATATACTTACTTCTGGACAACTGACTGCTGCTTTGTGTGATGAATTGGAGTTTAGAGGGGCTGCATTGTTTTCTGTGGATGTCGACATGGTACTCGGTATTGCTTGTGGAGGACAAAGATTATCTGATACTGCTGGCACAAAATGCTACATTGTCTTTAAATCTCGATTTTCACACGTTCAGCGGTGGCTGTGATAGTACATCCAGGATCCATGACTTATTAAAGGAGATCCTGTTGTAATAACAATACCCAAATAAAAACAAAAATGAATACAAAGGTTTTCTTGATTTTTTTTTATGGCAAAGTCATTTAAATTGACTTGTCTACCTAACTTGCAAGGGTTTGAGATGTTCTGATATTCTGTGGTGTCTTCTTAAAGCTGTGTTTACTATGCGTTTTTATACGCCCACGTTGAAATGAGGTCTTATATTATGTTTTCTTCCGATTGACTTGAAATTTATATACCCCAGACGAAAAAGTCTACAATTTTCAACGATTTTCGACAAAGAGAAGACTAAAGTCATATTATAACCGTACGCAGCTGTTTTTATGTTAACCCCGAGCAGAACGAGAAGTCTTTAAAATTTTAATTATTTCTAATAATTACTTCACGGGTTGTCTTTTGTCAGTGTTAATTGTCTAGTTAATACTCCAAGAACAAAACAATAAAAATGCCGCATCATTAATTATGGGCTGCATAAAATGATTAGCTGCCCCTTGGGCGTATCTATCGTTGCCTGACAACTTATCTGTTGTCCTTTTGATGGCTGTACCCAAAAAATAAGAAATAATAAGATTCATTGCATCAAAACACTCGCAAAATACATACTGGGACACAATCGAAACTTAACTGAAACCTTGCGTTACGTTTTTTCTCGAGTTTATAATGGTGCTGTATATAGTCGAGGAGGCTGACTCCATATGGCCTGCTTAGCGAGAAAAAATTCCCACTAAAATGATTCTTGATTTTTCTGAAACTATAGGATAGGTAGTCTTCCAGAAAAATTCCCCCCGTTAATCGGCCTTGGGGAAAAAAATTTACAGCCATTTTTAGGTTTGGTATGTATACTCGCCTTCATAAACAATGTATACATTGTCAACATTATAAATGCAACATTTTTTAACAGATGGACACAATGTGATTTTTGATAAAGTTGACACACAGAAGTATAATCTAGTTCCGTTAAGTAAGCTATATTCTATGCATATTACTTATAATTGCATGCTATATATATTCAAATTCAGCTATTTAAATAAAGGGAGGTAATAATACTCCACAATATTTGGACAATGTATTATGGTACATTTCCAACAAAAACAAATTATACAATAGGGATATAAACTCACTAATAGTATGCTAAATAACAAGACATGTGCTTTATTAAGTTATAAAATTAAACATAATATATGGCAGATAGCAATATTATTATTAACTTAGAAAGAATCTGTCAACATGCTATTCATACAGTGATCAAATATCAAGTCCCTCACTATATATAACTACAGTGAGCTATATCCAAAATTATAGCTGTTATTAGTCTCGAGTCTCGACTATTTAGGCGTCTACAGACTATAAATAAAAAAATACTAACAAAATGAAACTAGCTTTGCCACATTACCAACGCCCCCGTTTAAATGCTGCTGATTATAGAATATCTGAGAAAAACTTGGATTCACTGGTACAGGTAATAGTATTTGCTTCAACTGTGTCACTCATACCTTTCAAACGATCAGTATGGATGTTTAGAGTTACTGTAACATCTGTCATCTTTTCTAGAACTCGGTACGGACCTTTCCAGCGAAACTTAATTTTTCTAGGAATAGTGGTTCTTGCTACAGGTGTAAACATGAACACCCAATCACCCTTGTTACACTTATTTTAGTAGAATTCAAATCATCCATGTGTCTTTGGTGTGTTGCTTGTTTCTTCTGTTTATCAAATTTGTAACCTACCTGAAATTTTGTCCTGCGATTTGCTTCATAAGTATGTAGCTTATCCTGTGTCTCTGATGAGCTATGGTATGCTCCTTTATTTGTACCTTTCCTCTTTGCTTTATTTCGCTTACACCTTCCAATGTGTCTGACAAAAGCACTATCCGTGTTGGATTTTCGTTCTAGCTGTGGTTCGTTCCGTTTGTCTTTCCTTTTAGGTGGACATTTAACAGAAAGCTGACGACCCATTCTCTTGCTTTTCTGACAGTTACTGGGTGGTTTAGGTTTTCCTTTGGCATCCAGTCGTTTCAGTAATTCATTTACTGTTTTGGTCTGTTTCAATACATGATCCTTTGAATCCTGTAGATCATCAGATTTAGGTATCTCCCGAACTGATCTGGCATACTTTTAGCTGTTTCTCTTGATGTCCATGGCGCATTGATATGACTCGAATTATGGCTACTTGAACAGCATATTCTAAACCCTCTGGCCTTGTTTGTTGAACTTCCCATACCAGAGTCTTGTAGAGAATTGAAAAATGCGTCCCTTGCGAGAATATCCTGTAGATCTGGTTCAGCAGTAGGGTATCCGAGGATAACGAGTCGTTTCATTGACTGGCCTAAATCTGTTAGCTTTTCATTAATCCTTCTACGCCTATTCTTTAGTTCACATCTATACATCTCTGTCTAATTCCTAGGTTAAAATCTTCTTTCCAAAGCTTTCTTCAAACTAGTATAGTTGTATCGGAAGAGAACTCAGTACTTGCTGAACTGGACTCATCAAACCTCCAGCTAAATGTAACCCTCTCTCGACTCTAGTCCAGCCATTAATGATATAACAAGTTTCAAAATAAGCTTTATAATCCATTAATGGTGTGCGTCCATCATATTTTTTCCGCCGGCAATACATTGGTTTTCTGTAAGTCTGTCTTTGCGAGGTATAGATTGATTTGGAGGAATAAATTGGATTCGAGTATTTTTTGTATTTATATTTTGTAATTTGGCCTATGTAATCTTCCAGTGGTAGTAGGTCCATATTAGTGTCTTGGCTATTCAATAACTAGATTCCACTCTACTAGTTTTGGGCCAAATTAAGGCAAATATGTGCTATTGGGCCATCTTATCTACAGAATACCCTTCGAATCGGACTCAGCACCCCTAAAAACCTATATTTTGACACCCACATGTACTACAAAATAATAATGAAAAAAATCACAAAAAGTTTTGGGCCAAATTAAGGCAAACATGCGCTATTGGGCCATCTTATCTACAGAATACCCTTCGAATCGGACTCAGCACCCCTTAAAACCTATATTTTGACACCCACGTGTACTACAAAATAATTATGAAAAAAATCACAAAAATCGGATACCAAACCTGAAAATATGGTTACCATGGTAACAGTACGACAAAATTAACGCCATTTCCGCATTCACCGACCCAAAAAACCTATATATCGACACCATACAAAATACCATTGACCAATCAGGGGCTCAAAAACTGAAATTTTACAAAAGCTCGGATACCAAACCTAAAAATTGCTGTAATTTTTTTTCCCCAAGACCGATTAATGGGGGGAATTTTTCTGGAAGACTACCCATCCTATAGTTTCAAAAAAATCAGGAATCATTTTAGTGGGAATTTTTTCCCACAAAATATGCCATTCTCTCCGACTAATAGTAGGCTGTAATAATAATAATAATATGTCCATTTATATAGCGCCAAATCCACAAGTCGTGCTCGTAGCGCTTATAACTACAAATATATACAAAAGTCCTTTGGCTCTAAGTTTTTGTCAATTTCCGTAGTGAATTTTGAAAAGATGCGTCTTTAATCGAGATTTGAAGATTGGTAAAGAAGTCACAAAACGGAGTTCAACTGGGAGTGAATTCCATCTTTCAGCGGCAGCAACAGCAAACGCTCTTTGTCCGAAGGTAGCAAGTTTCCACTTTGGTACCACTAGCTGATTGAGATTGTGTGGTAATTGTTGTAAAAAGTAGTTACCGGTATGCAATAATGCATGTTCAATTTTAGTCAATTATTTTTACTCAAACCGTCACCCTATATCATAATTTTGAAGTCTTGTATCAAGAAAACTGAATTCTATTGTTCGATGCACGTACAATGTATTTGCATTTTTTTGTCTGAAAGTTTGACAACTGTGTAGGCAAGATGACCCACAAACGCCACTGTATGCACCATATTTGATTGTGTCGTCATCTCATATTACTTATGTATATCTATATGTATATATTATACATTGCATTCCTTCGGTATATTAACATGACAATAAAGTGTACTCTACCTCTATTTCGAGGTGTTTCACGAAGCGGAACGTACATATAATCTATGCCCCACAGGCGGGTTTAACCAATCTCTGTGTGCAATATACTGACGTGTCTACCTGGCTTTAATAAATAAGATGAAGAAGATTTGGGTTATACGGTTTGATGCGTCTTCTGTAGCTGACTTCTAGTATAGAAAAGGCCAGTTAGATCTCAA
This sequence comes from Patella pellucida, assembly GCA_917208275.1. Taxonomy (NCBI): domain Eukaryota; kingdom Metazoa; phylum Mollusca; class Gastropoda; family Patellidae; genus Patella; species Patella pellucida. Next base: position 52,106,046 of record OU795037.1, on the reverse strand, counting down.
GCCAAAAAATTGTTGTTGACGTACTTAATGGATTAACAATTTCTAGGTGATTGATGTGGTGTGGATGGTGGACGATATTTTGCCCTTCCAGCTGATGTTATAACGATCTAAATTCAAATGTAGTGTGTTGTTTTAAATTTGTCAATCAATTCGAACGTCAGAATGGGACTGTCAAAAAAACTAACCCCAACAACACAGAGAAGTGAATCGATAGCCAATGTGGATTTTCAGTGGAGCACACAGTCTTATACTCTTCGGGAAATAATTTCTAAATTTAAACTGCCCTGTGTTGTCCAATGTTCGGCAGATTCCTGTTCAGTTCTTTGGTCAAAGTTTCAATTTGATCTAAAACAGCCATTACTTTTATATACTGTAAGATCAGTGAGTAAGATATATGCTAGAACAGTTCGACCAGATAAAACACAATCGGAGTATATTGAATTTGGACCACCATTAGTTATACCAGAGGATTATGAAGGTATGCCATAGTGTGTATTTTTATGACGTTGGTCGCGCTACTTTAGCGAGCTGTTTCGTGATACAGAAATAAGATACCATTCTTTTGACCATCATTTGTAATAAAAGGCCTTTTATATTATATAAATATATTTTAAAAGGAGAAGTAGAATTTCTTAAGACGGTTCGATGTTTGCATACGGTTAGTCACACTTAACTTATAAGGTTAGTTTAGTACAAATAACTTGTTCTGTAGGACTATAGAGGGCGTAATTGAAATGTAAAGAATAAGAACAAGATCTATTTGTGGAAATACTGATGACCTACCTACATTCACTTGTTATTATGACATGTGAAAGATCCGTTTCAAACCCCCGTTTACACCCAGTCCAAAATAACCCTAAATGTATGACGGTCTTAAAAATCAAATCAAATCTGATAAACAATCGAACAACCTAGCTACATGAAATTGTTTTAATCAAAATAACTACAGGGACTCGAAGCTCCGTTCGTATGTTTACTTATACATGTAGATCTAGGCTACGTTAGAATTTTTATATAGGGAGATTTGTAAAATAAACTTGTTTGTATTGTTCAATTTGTAATGGGGGAAAGTGACCCAGCGGTTAACGAGCTAGCTAGTTTAAAGCCCCAATACCACTCTTGCTCGACTTGCTGTAAATAAATAATATGCCCCAATGATTATTCTGGTCAACAAATTGTACTATTTTACAATATTCCAATTAATTGATGATACAAATTTCATCGTAACACACCGAATTTAAAAATTTGGAATAATTCAATGGTTTGAAAAGCTTTATTTAAACATATTTTCGAACCCTCTGAACGAATAAAATAGGATATAACGGATTATTTACACAACAGGTAGGACACTTAAACATCTTGTAGTTAGAATAGGGCTATTTTTTCTGGGCCTGTCAAGCCAGCAAGAGTGGTATTGTCCCTTTAATAAACAATTTTATTCAATTAAGTAACTGCACAGTTCATTGCCAATCCGCAGTCGTTGATGTCGAAGTCTTTAGTCCTGGAAAAACACACCCCATTCCTCTGTCTATTCCAATGTACCTAACTGGTAGTGGGTACCGGTGGGGCAGAGTAGAGTAATTTCAATGTTGAATGACAATTCTATAATTGTTGAGAAATGATTTATGAATGAAATGTAAACAAGAACTTCATAGGCGGTGGCAAGGGGCGGGGGAGGGGGCATTTGTCCATCATAAATCTTGTCTGCACTTGGACTGCCCTCCCCACCCCCAATAATCAATACCCTTCATGGTGATTAAATCTCACATTCCCACTCAGTCATAGAATTACATGTTGTTGAGTCTGGGTGATTTCTTACCAGACTTATCCTGCTGTAAACCTACTATAAACAATAACACGTGAACCACTTGTGAAGTGCTCATTACGACCCTCGAAATTTTCGTGTATAGGTTCAACGCGGTGAGAATATGCATTCACTTGATACACTCGTTTGACACCTCCCTCTTTTTTCGGATAAGCTGGTGATTTGGCCACAAACAGTTGCCTATCTGGTCAGCTCTATTTATCTCTACGACCAGTATCTGAAATACTGCCAGGCTGCATTTCCGGCAGTCTATTTCAAAAAAATGTGGCGAGAATATTCATTCACTTTGATTCACACGCACTCTAGGCATTATAACATAAGTGCGGGCAGTTGCTGCAATAGAAATGCCAACCACGGTTTATGGTTGGTCTAGACGTATATTATCACCAAAAAAAAGTCCCAGTCCGAAATCCGTGCCCAAATGGGTCAAATTGGCCAAAATCCCAAATGGCCGCCAGTTTCGGAGGTAAAAATCTAATTTTCACCAATTATCATAATGTGATCGAGTTTGGTATCAAAATATATGTTTTCGGGGTTACTGAATCCATTTCCATAACAAATTTCGTGATAAGTGATACCCATTAGTCTATATGACAAAAAATTCAAGATGGCGGCCAGTTTGAGTGGGAAAATTCGATTTTTATAAAAGGATCAAGTTTGGTGTCGATATATACCTTTTCTGAAGCTGAATCCACTACATCACATATTCATGGATTGGGACGACCCACACTGTTATACTAACAAAATAAACTCTATAACATTCATCAAAAGGGTTACAAATACAGCACCACTTTAAGTCCGGTAGCCAAACCCAATTTTTCGAGTGAACCTGGAAATTATTACAAAGATTTTTTTGTGATTGATTTTAGTAGCCTAGGGTGTCCTCTTTCAGAATCTGTTGGGTGAACCTCGGTCACCCTTGAGCGTTTTGAGAAATTCAAGATGGCGTCCAATGTGGCCACTACATCCAATAATCCCATATAGCTTCCATAGTATTTATTCTAGGATGATAATATGGCCCTTTCACTTATTAGTGGCTGTTGGGGGCATCTATTTTACCAAACCAAACTATATCTAGAGACAAATTATATATTTCTTGATAAAGAAGCGTATAAGTGATAGGATAACACCACATACATCCCTATCAGGGGCTTCAGGTCCACATGGGTCGGTCCTGAAAAAGGAGGCGCAAACTGATTGTTGATAACTTAAAAGAGCAAATTCTACTCACAAAACAGGAACATAACCTTAACAAAACTAGGTAATATCAAGTTTAATCCTTTATTCGTGTTTCTGGCCACAACCTCTGCCATCTCAAGCGCAGAATACCGTATATTCTAAGTCATCCCTAGTGCTGCTACAAGCACAAGTACCACATGAGCTGTCACTATTGCATCTACGTCTGATGAGCCACATGACAGACTCCGGAGCAAGTTGGCCGGTTGTAATATTCTCAATTTGGTATCCTTATCCCAGCATTATTATTCCAGTTTCAAGTTCCGGGTGAAAGGACCATATTGTCTGGCATGATTAATTTTACTATTTCACAGAATCAAACTAAATCTGGAGACAAACTATATAGGTGGGGATGATGTCAATATATTTCCAGTTTTGGATGCCTATACTTTCCAGGCGGTTGGGGCGGTTATTTCACCGAACCAAACTAAATCTAGAGATGAAGTCGATAACTTCCAGTGTGTTTCAGTCATCGATTTGCGAGAGCTCTTTCCAAAATAAGCTTACAATCAAACACAGATCACTGTATTTGTGGTAGCTTGTTATGGACAGTGTTTTAAAAATCTATGTCTTAAACACGCTGGAGGGCGTGGACATCTAAAACTTGAAATGTATCGCCATTATTCCCCACCCGAACCATGTAATCTTGCTCAACCAATGATACATTTGCAAAGAATATAAAAAGAGCTCACCACCAAGCTATTGTGTGGCGTTCACTGGAAGATTGGAATCTATCTGAACTTGAACTGGAATAGTATTGCTGAGAGAAGGATACCAAATTGAAAATATTACAACCGGCAAAATTGTTCCGGAGTCTGTCATGTGGCGCATCAGACGTGGATGCAATAGTGGTAGCTCATATGTGGTAACTGTGCTTGTAGCAGCACTAGGGCGGACTTAGAATATACGGTACTTTGCGCTTGTGATGTCACAGGTTGCGGCCAGAAACACGACTAAAGGATTAAACTGGATATTACTTAGTTTTGTGGAGGTTATGTTCCTGTTTTGCGGGTAGAATTTGTTTTTGTAAATTATCAACAAATAGTTTGTGCCTCCTTTTTCAGGACCGATCAATGTGGCCCTTAAGCACCTGATAAGGATGTATGTGGTGCTATCCTATCACTCATACGCTCCCTCGTCCAGAAATATATAGTTTGTCTCTAGATATAGTTTAGTTCGGTGAAATAGATGCCCCCCACAGTCACTAATTAGTTAAAGGGCCATATTGTCTGGCATGTTTGATTTTACTATCATCTAATCATCTCACAATCATCTATCATACGATAAATGAGTTCAGTGTATTCCTTGTCCCCACAAACATACGGTTAGACATTCAAATTATCATCCTACAATAAATACTATAGAAGCTATATGAGATTTTTTGATGTGGCAACCATCTTGTACGCCATCTTGAATTTCTCAAAACGCTTAAGAGTGACCAAGGTTCACCCGGCAGATTCTGAACGAGGAGACACCCTAGGCTACTAAAATCAATCACAAAAAAACTTTTCCAGGTCCACTCGAAAAATTTGGTTTGGCTACCGCACTTAAAGTGGTGCTGTATTTGTGACCCTTTTGATGAATGTTAAATAGTTTATTTTGTTCGTATAACGGTGTGGGTCATCCCAATCCATGAATATGTGATGTAGTGGATTCAGCTTCCCCGAAAACGTATATATCGACACCAAACTTGATCCTTTTATAAAATTTAAATTTTCCCACTCAAACTGACCGCCATCTTGAATTTTTTTTGTCATATAAACTCATGGGTATCACCAATCACCACATTGGTTATGGAAATGGATTCAGCAACCCCGAAAACATATATTTTGATACCAAACTCGATCATATTATGATAATTGGGGAAAATTAGACTTTTACCTCCAAAACTGGCGGCCATTTTGGATTTTGGCCAATTTGACCCATTTGGGCACGGATTTCGGACTGGGACTTTTTTTTGGTGGTAATATACTTCTTGACGAGCAATAAACCGTGGTCGACATTTCTATTGCAGCAACTGCCCGATATGGTGCAAAATTGAGCTAAAATGCCTGGCCTACTCCGTTCGTTTGACGCTTTTCTCTCTGATCGGATAAACTAGTGATTTGGCGACAGGCGGTAACAGGCAAGCTCTACTTATCTCGACGACCAGTGCCTGTAATACTGCCAGACTGCATTTCCGGCAGTTTACTTTTCAAATTTTCGGGGGCTTCGTTGAGGTTCGCAAGTCCGTTCGTTTAACACTTTCGTCTCTGAGATCGGACAGACTAGTGATCAGGTGTCTGATCAGCTCTATTATCTCGACAATAGTGCCTGAATACTGTCACTCTGTCAGACAGCATTTTCGACAGTCTATTTTTAAAATTTTCTTGGGATTGGCTGCTTTGGCGCTCCTGGGGGGCGGGGGGGCTTCGTTGAGGTTCGCAAGTCCGTTCATTTCACACTTTGTTCTCTGGCTGGATAAACTAGTGATCAGTCGAAGGACGGTATCTGGTCAGATCTATTTATCTCGACGATTGGTGCCTGCAGCATTTCCGGCAGTCTATTTTTTAAAATGTTCCTGGGGAGGTCCACCATACTCTCCGTAAGTACTCCCTACTTTGGCAATCGTGAGTGGGCGTCGTGGAGGTTCTCAAGTCCGTTCGTTTGACACTTTGTCTAAACGTTAAGGGCCGGCGTCAGGTAGCCGCCAAAACATTGTAAAGACTATGCATTTTTTTAAAAATTTAAACTGAAACTCATACACATTGTGGGGGATGAGTTGAAGATGTGAGGTATAGGGGTGCAACAAACAAATTAAATGTGCCCAAAAAACAGTATTTGGATTAAGTCGAGTATGTGTCGTGTCAGGTAAATAAAATCAAACAGGAAAAGCAAAAAAAACCCCCAACAAATCAAAACAAGTTAGTTGATGTTCAGTTTTCGGGGTATACAGAGAGAGGTGCCGCGTTCTTCTATCCCGCGTATTTCACATTATGTCGTCTTTGATCAATTGCGTCATTTTATTTGGATGGATGAGTGTTTATTGTTTATAGAAAATTATACCTACATGTATACAATTCACCTTTTGATGGATAATGCGAAAAATCATTTCAATTGGAGTATATATAATGAGTTAAATTCCTTTTAAATAAATGCACCCAAGCATGTATACATTATATATAATCACGTGACGTTGCAAAATATCCTACAAATTAGTTTTATAAGATTCCCACGCCCAATATAGAACATGATATGTTTTGTTAGGTCAAAATATTTAAATAGTTTCTAAAGATATAACAGGGGATAAATTCGAGGGTGGTTTTCTTGTTGTTATTTCTTGTGTAGTCGCGCGAGCAAAACTTAGTAAATGATGGATAAATAACGACATTGTACAAATGATAATATTATAATATGCTGGTCATCTCTATTATATTTACTTTCGTAAGATATTGATATAAATGGGTGTGGCTTTAGCATACCATTTAAACTAATATTTTAGTTAGCTATATTTATGGGTCATCATTAGCCAAGGGCAATGGAGACTATGGTTATGATAATAAAAATAGTATTGTTCTATAAGTACATTATTATAAGTAATGGGATAAAGGTAAATTTGGCTGGGTCAATAATGAATAGAAGAGGTGGTCGTCTTAAAGGGATAGTCCACGATTTCAACATAAATAAAAGTAGACTTAATATGTACACCAAATGCCAAACTATTTATTTCAATCATAATACTGGGCCGTTTAGAAATGATTATCCGATTTGCGTAACGGAGTTACTTAATTCATTTAAGAAATTTATAAAGTATTAATTCCACATGACTAGAATTATGTTTACAAAAATGGTCACAACGAAATGGCCAGTTCGACAAACTGGTCAGACACTTAAGGCGGCTACAGATCGACCTGGCGACGCGACTCAACTGTCGGCGACTATCGTAGATTGCACTCAGATCGAATTCAGCAATGATCGCCGACCAGTTGCTTTCGGTCGTACAATTGAACGCGAGCGCGCTCACATCGACACCGATACACCGACTTGTGCATTCGGCAAACCTCGAGAGATTCCGGTACTCTCCGTAACCTTCATCTAGATATAGGGCACCGGAATCTGTCGAGGTTTGCCGAATGCGACTTGTGGCGTCCTCACGAATAGATCATGTGACTCGTTCAAAATGGCGCCACACAAAATATGCCTAATTATTCTAAAATCTCTCCATCTAATTAGCGAAACTATTTTGAGAAAGTAATTTATATTAACTCGAGGGATTCAAATTTTTGTTTATGATTCTATTGATATGATTTATATTCCTAAATTTTAGATTTATCAACAAAGGCTTTATGTCAACATATTACAAACACGTCGTAGACAGGCAGCTACAGCAGTCGCGTTATAGTCGAGGAGGCTGACTCCATATGGCCTGCTTAGCGAGAAAAAATTCCCACTAAAATGATTCTTGATTTTTCTGAAACTATAGGATAGGTAGTCTTCCAGAAAAATTCCCCCCGTTAATCGGCCTTGGGGAAAAAAATTTACAGCCATTTTTAGGTTTGGTATGTATACTCGCCTTCATAAACAATGTATACATTGTCAACATTATAAATGCAACATTTTTTAACAGATGGACACAATGTGATTTTTGATAAAGTTGACACACAGAAGTATAATCTAGTTCCGTTAAGTAAGCTATATTCTATGCATATTACTTATAATTGCATGCTATATATATTCAAATTCAGCTATTTAAATAAAGGGAGGTAATAATACTCCACAATATTTGGACAATGTATTATGGTACATTTCCAACAAAAACAAATTATACAATAGGGATATAAACTCACTAATAGTATGCTAAATAACAAGACATGTGCTTTATTAAGTTATAAAATTAAACATAATATATGGCAGATAGCAATATTATTATTAACTTAGAAAGAATCTGTCAACATGCTATTCATACAGTGATCAAATATCAAGTCCCTCACTATATATAACTACAGTGAGCTATATCCAAAATTATAGCTGTTATTAGTCTCGAGTCTCGACTATTTAGGCGTCTACAGACTATAAATAAAAAAATACTAACAAAATGAAACTAGCTTTGCCACATTACCAACGCCCCCGTTTAAATGCTGCTGATTATAGAATATCTGAGAAAAACTTGGATTCACTGGTACAGGTAATAGTATTTGCTTCAACTGTGTCACTCATACCTTTCAAACGATCAGTATGGATGTTTAGAGTTACTGTAACATCTGTCATCTTTTCTAGAACTCGGTACGGACCTTTCCAGCGAAACTTAATTTTTCTAGGAATAGTGGTTCTTGCTACAGGTGTAAACATGAACACCCAATCACCCTTGTTACACTTATTTTAGTAGAATTCAAATCATCCATGTGTCTTTGGTGTGTTGCTTGTTTCTTCTGTTTATCAAATTTGTAACCTACCTGAAATTTTGTCCTGCGATTTGCTTCATAAGTATGTAGCTTATCCTGTGTCTCTGATGAGCTATGGTATGCTCCTTTATTTGTACCTTTCCTCTTTGCTTTATTTCGCTTACACCTTCCAATGTGTCTGACAAAAGCACTATCCGTGTTGGATTTTCGTTCTAGCTGTGGTTCGTTCCGTTTGTCTTTCCTTTTAGGTGGACATTTAACAGAAAGCTGACGACCCATTCTCTTGCTTTTCTGACAGTTACTGGGTGGTTTAGGTTTTCCTTTGGCATCCAGTCGTTTCAGTAATTCATTTACTGTTTTGGTCTGTTTCAATACATGATCCTTTGAATCCTGTAGATCATCAGATTTAGGTATCTCCCGAACTGATCTGGCATACTTTTAGCTGTTTCTCTTGATGTCCATGGCGCATTGATATGACTCGAATTATGGCTACTTGAACAGCATATTCTAAACCCTCTGGCCTTGTTTGTTGAACTTCCCATACCAGAGTCTTGTAGAGAATTGAAAAATGCGTCCCTTGCGAGAATATCCTGTAGATCTGGTTCAGCAGTAGGGTATCCGAGGATAACGAGTCGTTTCATTGACTGGCCTAAATCTGTTAGCTTTTCATTAATCCTTCTACGCCTATTCTTTAGTTCACATCTATACATCTCTGTCTAATTCCTAGGTTAAAATCTTCTTTCCAAAGCTTTCTTCAAACTAGTATAGTTGTATCGGAAGAGAACTCAGTACTTGCTGAACTGGACTCATCAAACCTCCAGCTAAATGTAACCCTCTCTCGACTCTAGTCCAGCCATTAATGATATAACAAGTTTCAAAATAAGCTTTATAATCCATTAATGGTGTGCGTCCATCATATTTTTTCCGCCGGCAATACATTGGTTTTCTGTAAGTCTGTCTTTGCGAGGTATAGATTGATTTGGAGGAATAAATTGGATTCGAGTATTTTTTGTATTTATATTTTGTAATTTGGCCTATGTAATCTTCCAGTGGTAGTAGGTCCATATTAGTGTCTTGGCTATTCAATAACTAGATTCCACTCTACTAGTTTTGGGCCAAATTAAGGCAAATATGTGCTATTGGGCCATCTTATCTACAGAATACCCTTCGAATCGGACTCAGCACCCCTAAAAACCTATATTTTGACACCCACATGTACTACAAAATAATAATGAAAAAAATCACAAAAAGTTTTGGGCCAAATTAAGGCAAACATGCGCTATTGGGCCATCTTATCTACAGAATACCCTTCGAATCGGACTTAGCACCCCTTAAAACCTATATTTTGACACCCACGTGTACTACAAAATAATTATGAAAAAAATCACAAAAATCGGATACCAAACCTGAAAATATGGTTACCATGGTAACAGTACGACAAAATTAACGCCATTTCCGCATTCACCGACCCAAAAAACCTATATATCGACACCATACAAAATACCATTGACCAATCAGGGGCTCAAAAACTGAAATTTTACAAAAGCTCGGATACCAAACCTAAAAATTGCTGTAATTTTTTTTCCCCAAGACCGATTAATGGGGGGAATTTTTCTGGAAGACTACCCATCCTATAGTTTCAAAAAAATCAGGAATCATTTTAGTGGGAATTTTTTCCCACAAAATATGCCATTCTCTCCGACTATTAGCCGTTTATCTAGGCTTAGAAGAGAAGCAAAAAAAAAAACGCATTTGGAAGAAGGATTGGCAATCATGATTTCTTCTTCTTCGGTCGTCCACGAGGTCGCCATTTTGATTTTTTCATTCGCCGCTCTGATTGGCTAAAACTTATAGCGCAGTCGGCAACCGATCGTAGAAACGCAAGCATCGACGATGACGAGTCGGCGACTGGTTCCGTCGCGTCGTAGAAGTAGAACATGTTTAACTCCTGCGACTCAGTCGCCGATCGTGAAAAACTGTCGCACGACGGTCGTAGCTAGACTCAGATCGACTAGAATCGGCGACTGAAATCGTGCGACGATCGGCGGCAGTCGCCGGAAAACCAGTCGGCGACCAGTTGAGTCGCGTCGTAAGGTCGATCTGTAGCAGCCTTTACAAACGATAGCTTAATACGGTAGTGTATCTATTGACCTTCAAAAACTCCAATGACGAACTATTCACGATTCTAGAATTATGTAGGCTACTAATTTCGGTTTTAACATTACCAAGTATTTCCCATTTATATACCACATGTGTATTCATTGTATTTTTCAGGCTGGTTTGGTATTGTGAACAGTGAGTCAGATGCTTTACCACGTCACACAAATGTTGAACAAGTAGCTGAAAGTGATGGTGATTATTTTCTAGCAGCTACACGGGTACCTGCGTTTATTATGAGCAGCGTTGAAAGTAGCGGGGTATTAGAACACCATTATCTTAAACCAGGAGATGTTTTACGTAAAGACGGTTTTGTGAACGGGCCTTTAGATGCTCCTAGTCATAATCATTTTGCAGCAAAGGATAAACACCACCTGAGATGTACTGACAGCAAGGAGGAGGAATACATCATTCCATTCTCTCATCGAGGATTGTTTTATGACGTGAATAAAGATATTAACAGTGAAGCCCCAGGTGTGGTTAACACGTCACAACTTATGGAAACGGGTGGTTCTATTTTTCCGTTAACATTACGTCATATACAGGGCGACTTGCCGGCTTTAAACTATTCCTTCACAGGAACTATTCAGTGTAATCATATTTTTGCAGAACAGACAATTCTGGCGTGTTCCATTGACGCCGAGTCCCCAATTCCATTAGAACTCGAATGTAAATCAAAAATACGTTTTTCCATAGCTCTAAATGAAGTAGATTTTAAAGTTACTAGCGAGTATACACGAGCATTGGATTTCTGTAGTAACAGAAGTGAAAAGTATGCAAAAGCAATCAAAATATCATTTACCCTTAAACCTGAATTATCAACTTTAGATGGACTCGACTTTTCTATATATGATAATGGGAGTGACATAGAGGATGTTGATGCCCAATCTGAATTTGACTTTGATTGGGGTCCAGATAATGGAGAACCAAAAGAAGCATTAGAGGCTCTTGTGCAATCGAAAAAGAAAGATGCTTCAAATCTGTCAGACGTTGCTACACCATATGATGACGAGAGTGTTGATATGGGATCACCTTATGAACTGGAACAAGATTCCCAGAAAATTGTTATCAAAAAAGCCGCAGCGTACACTGCTAGTACCGAAAGCCAAGATTCAGTTTTAGACCAGGATGTGACTGTGGATTCTTCTCTTTTTGACGACAGTATAGACGTTAATGCGGTATCTGTTGAAAATAAAAACCATACTTTGGAGAATTCGATATCTATGACAGAGGACGAGAGCACTATTGAGAATTCAATAACGCTGAAAGAGGACGATAACACCACTGATTCAGGTGATGATACAAGTCAACGTGCATCAAATATTGACAATACAAATTTAGAATATATTGGAAACCTTAGCAAAGCAACAATTCCTGGAAGATTATTAAAAGATGAAATAACTAGGACTAGCAGTGGTGTAGACGAGAACGGTTCCACAAACAACCTTTTAGAAGATTGGGGGCCTGTAATACCAACGGGACAGAAAATAACATCGGTGAAGAATAAGAACGAACCACTCGTATTAAATAGAGCAGCACAACGAAGAATTGATGCAGCTAACAAAGAAAGTAACGATACAGAAAAGGGCATGCATGCCAATGGTAATTCTGATTATATAGATGAAGTGGAATCAGATACGGATACCGTGTGTTCGGGCATTAATGATAAGTGTATTGTTGATGTAGATAAGGATGTTTCTGGTCGTTTAACCTCCTATCGTTCACAAGGTTCTTTGGATAAAATTGACGACGAAGGGGCAGAATTTGACCTACTCATGTGCGCCTCAGACGACTTTATTAGTCTGTCAGACGAAGACGGCAGTATTTTGGGTAATAAGCACTTAAATCGCGATAATGATTTTGTAGACAATGACGGCACAAACAGCTCTGTTTCAGATTCGGCATTCATTCTTCCAAACGGGTATATACAGGACAGTGCATCAACGGATTCGATGGCTGAAACTGAGGAGAACAGTGATTCATCAGAAGTATTAGAGGATTTTCGGGAGATTTTGGAACTGGACTGCGATAATGTTCGTTGTAAAAATGAATCTGTACTAAAACGTATGCCAGTAGTGAAAACCCGCCGCGGTATGAAAAAACATGCTTTGGTTATGGAGATGTCACTGGAAGAAGCTTCTGTGTGATTGAATACAGCTCTCTGGTATTATTAAATTGTGTAAGTCCAGTGCACCATTACTGGGTGTGAAACAATTGTTGACAGGCTGCCATGTCATAATCAACATATATACAGATATGCCTTGTAGTATTTTCTAACATACAAACTTCCAAGTAACATAATTTAACATAAAGATGTAAATGTATACTTGTTTCTATTTTAAACAAAGCCATCTTAAACGTGAGCTTTTTAATTTGTTCTGTTTGTATATCGTGTTAAATAAAATAAAGCAATATTTTTTAAAACTTCTGTTTTCCAAATCTGGAGCATTTAAGACTAATAGTTATGCAGAATTTCCTCCCTTGAATAAAACAAATTATTATCTGATACATGGTAGTCTGTGTAAAACAATACCACCTACCAATATAAGATGTTGGCGAAATATTTACAAGTATTGGTACAGGTTTATTATTTTGTGCCCAATATTGGATAGGTAGGTAAGTCCTAGAGATGATACTGCTTTAGAATCGTGTACAATTCCCCGAGAAGTCTCGCATACCCTTTGGCGCCGTCCTTTTTACCTTCATTTTGCCATAATTTATGTTCGGTATTGTCATATTGTTCTCGAGATGGTAGCTTCGAGGGGCAAAGTCAAAAGTTAAGGGGACAAAGGCACGATCGAGCTTCAAATAGGGGTGGGGGTACTCCCATAAATTTTTAAAAAACAGTATGCTGAAAATGCGGTCTGGCAGTATTTCATGCACTGATCGTTGAGATAAAGTGTCAAATGAACGGACTTGCGAACCTTAATGAAGCCCATTCACAAACGCCAAAGTAGGGAGACCTTACGGATAATAAATAGAGCTTACAGACACCGTCCGTTACTAGTTGGTCCGACCCCACAGACTTGAGAACATCAACGCAGCACCCGAAAATTTGAAAAATAGACTGTCGAAAATGCTGTCTGGCAGTATTACAGGCACTGATCTTACCATAGTTTAACCGACCAAAGAGGAAAGTGTCAAACCAGCTAAAGCAGCTTAAGCTAAGCATAAAAGGTGCATGATCGAAGTTAATCAAGGGATTGACTCAGGGTAAGTATTCACCATGTTCATCACTTTCCTAAGTCAGAATTAAAGTCATTGTGTCCCAAAACATCGACCAGTTAAATGTTTTGTTAGTCTCAGCAGAAAATGATATAGTCGAGGAGGCTGACTCCACATGGCCTGCTTAGCGGGAAAAAATTCCCACTAAAATGATTCCTGATTTTTCTGAAACTATAGGATGGGTAGTCTTCCAGAAAAATTCCCCCCATTAATCGGCCTTGGGGAAAAAATTTTACAGCCATTTTTAGGTTTGGTATGTATACTCGCCTTCATAAACAATGTATACATTGTCAACATTATAAATGCGACATTATTTAACAGATGGACACAATGTGATTTATGATAAAGTTGACACACAGAAGTATAATCTAGTTCCGTTAAGTAAGCTATATGCTATGCATATTACTTATAATTGCATGCTATATATATTCAAATTCGGCTATTTAAATAAAGGGAGGTAATAATACTCCACAATATTTGGACAATGTATTATGGTACATTTCCAACAAAACATTTATACAATAGGGATTTAAACTCACTAATAGTATGCTAAATAACAAGACCTGTGCTTCTATTAAGTTATAAAATTAAACATAATATATGGCAGATAGCAATATTATTATTATCTTAGAAAGAATCTGTCAACATGTTATTCATACAGTGATCAAATACCAAGTCCCTCACTATATATAACTACAGTGACCTATATCCAAAATTATAGCTGTTATTAGTCTCGAGTCTCGACTCTTTAAACGTCTACAGACTATAAATCAAAAAATACTAACAAAATGAAACTAGCTTTGCCACATTACCAACGCCTCCGTTTAAATGCTACTGATTATAGAATATCTGAGAAAACTTGGATTCACTGGTACTGGTAATAGTATTTGCTTCAACTGTGTCACTCATACCTTTCAAACGATCAGTATGAATGTGTAGAGTTACTGTAACATCTGTCATCTTTTCTAGAACTCGGTACGGACCTTTCCAGCGAAACTTAATTTTTCTAGGAATAGTGGTTCTTGCTACAGGTGTAAACATGAACACCCAATCACCCTTGTTAAACTAATTTTAGTAGAATTCAAATCATCGATTTGTCTTTGGTGTGTTGCTTGTTTCTTCTGTTTATCAAATTTGTAACCTACCTGAAATTTGGTCCTGCGATTTGCTTCATAAGTATGTGGCTTATCCTGTGTCTCTGATGAGCTATGGCATGCTCCTTTATTTGTACCTTTCCTCTTTGCTTTATTTCGCTTACACCTTTCAATGTGTCTGACAAAAGGACTATCCGTTTTGGATTTTCGTTCTAGCTGTGGTTCGTTCTGTTTGTCTTTCCTTTTAGGTGGACATTTAACAGAAAGGTGACCCATTCTCTTGCTTTTCTGACAGTTACTGGGTGGTTCAGGTTTTCCTTTGGCATGCAGTCGTTTCAGTAATTCATTTACTGTTTTGGTCTGTTTCAATACATGATCCTTTAAATCCTGTAGATCATCAGATTTATATCTCCCGAACTGATCTGGCATACTTTTAGCTGTTTCTCTTGATGTCCATGGCGCATTGATATGACTCGAATTCAATGGCTACTTGAACAGCATCTTCTAAACCCTCTGGCCTTGTTTGTTGAACTTCCCATACCAGAGTCTTGTAGAGAATTGAGAAATGCGTCCCTTGCGAGAATATTCTGTAGATCTGGTTCAGCAGTAGGGTATGCGAGGATAACGAGTCGTTTTATTGACTGGCCTAAATCTGTTAGCTTTTCATTAATCCTTCTACGCCTATTCTTTAGTTCACATCTATACATCTCTGTCTGATTCCTAGGTTAAAATCTTCTTTCAAAAGCTTTCATCAAACTAGTATAGTTGTATCAGAAGAGAACTCAGTACTTGCTGAGCTGGACTCCTCAAACCTCCAGCTAAATGTAACCCTCTTTCGACTCTAGTCCAGCCATTAATGATATTACAAGTTTCAAAATGAGCTTTATAATCCATTAATGGTGTGCGTCTATCATATTTTCCACCGGCAATACTGGCTTTCTGTAAGTCTGTCTTTGCTGTTGTAGCTGTAATGGAGCTCTGGACTGTTGAAATCTGTGCGAAGTATAGATTGATTTGGAGGAATAAATTGGATTCGAGTATTTTTTGTATTTTTTTTTTGTAATTTGGCCGATGTAATCTTCCAGTGGTAGTAGGTCCATATTAGTGTATTAGCTATTCAATAACTAGATTCCACTCTACTAGTTTTGGGCCAAATTAAGGCAAATATGTGCTATTGGGCCATCTTATCTACAGAATACTCTTCGAATCGGACTCAGCACCCCTAAAAACCTATATTTGGACACCCACATGTACTACAAAATAATTATAAAAAAAATCACAAAAATCGAATACAAAACCTGAAAATATGGTTATCATGGTAACCGTACGACAAAATTGACACCATTTCCGCATTCACCGACCCAAAAAACCTATATATCGACACCATACAAAGTACCATTAACCAATCAGGGGCTCAAAAACTGAAATTTTACAAAAGTTCGGATACCAAACCTAAAAATGGCTGTAATTTTTTTCCCCAAGACCGATTAATGGGGGGAATTTTTCTGGAAGACTACCCATCCTATAGTTTCAGAAAAATCAGGAATCATTTTAGTGGGAATTTTTTCCCACAAAATATGCCATTCTCTCCGACTAATAAATCATCAACTCAAGTTACATGTATATTCACCCAATGAACACTAATGCCAAGTTTGAACATTATACCTCAAATCAAAGCAGTGTTATGGCGTTTCAAAGTGTTGACCAATCAAATCGCTATGAGAGAATTTTCACCATCAAACACAGTCATCAATCTCACCCAGTTAGAATCAAAATTATCATCTTCAGAGTTTCAACTAATACAGGTTTTTATCTTTTTATCTCAGTGGAAAATGTTCATAATCAAATTCAGATAATCAACTTACAACTTTCTCTGATGAGTCTGGGCGTTCATGAGAACTTGTTTCTGTGATGGAAGCTTATAGGCATTCACCTACATCACATTTAACCATTTTACCTCAATTAGAAGGAGAGTTATTGTGTTCCAAAGTCTTGGACAATCAAACTGAAGTCTCAACTTACCTAGACATAAGATCATGCTCATCATTGAACTCAGTCATGGTATTGAAGTAATGAAATTATAAATGTTTACCATTCTCACTCAATTTGAATCAAAGAAAGACAGATAAACCCGTTTTGATATTCCTCAAAAGAATGGAGACAATAAATATATACTATTCAAAAAAAGTACGGGATATTTGATTTTTAAGTGTTATTAAAGTCACCTAATGAAACTGACGAAGAATCAAATGACAAAATGAAATGAAGATCACATTCATCGATTTATTCCAAATGATCGTTAGGCTAAGTAAGGCCCCTACTGACCATTATAAGGGTAAAATGATACCAGGGGTCAAACAGCAAAGTTACCACAGCATCACAACAAAGTCAGTAATGGGTATATCCTCCTCTGTTTGCCAAACAAGCATTGATCCGACGTGGCATACTCCTAATGAGACGTCTAAGGTCATTTTGGTCCAGATTGTCCCATTCCTGTTGCAACGCAGCAGCAAGTTCTTGGACATTGGCAGGACGTTGTTGACGTTGACGTAACCTCTGTCCAAGCATGTCCCAGACATGCTCGATGGGGGAGAGGTTGGGACTCAGTGCTGGCCAAGGTAATGTTCTGTTGGCGGTAACCTGTAACGATCCTGGCCCTGTGACATCTTGCGTTGTCATCCTGGAAGATGAAACGGCGGCCATGACGTCGTGCTAACAGCACAACATGGACTGGTAGTAGTACTGGCCTGTAACACGCCCTGCAACAACATGTAAAGCCGTTCTTCCAGCAACAGTGATACCTCCCCACACCATAACAGAACCACCCCCAAATCGATCATGTCTGATGATGTTAACGTCTTGGAAGCGCTCGTTTCAACAACGCAACACCCTCCTACATCTGTCCAAAAAAGCAACAGTGAACCTCGACTCATCTGAAAACATCACATTGGTCCAGCGTCGATTATCCCAGTGTTGATGATCCCTACTCCAACAACGTCTTGCCTGAATGTGATGATCTCTCAAACAAGGGATCACGCGAGGACGTCAGACACGAAGGTGACCCCTATGCAGTCGATTCTGAATGGTCTGACCACTCACTCTCACACCAGTGTCTGTTTGAAGACAAGCGCTGATCAGATTTGCTGTGATGACACGATTTCTCAAGGCCAAGGTACGGATAAATCGATCCTTGGCTTGAGTTGTCGCCCTTGGTCGACCTGAGCGTGGTCTGCCCTGTACAGATTGTGTATCACGGTATCTGGACCAAAGCCTGCTTATGACAGACTGAGAAACATTCATCGTCGGCGCCACAACCGCCTGTCTGTAGCATGCCAAGGGCACGTAACCTTTCATTTTGGGTAAGCCGACGCATATCAAAATTTGTTTTCTGGTCACTAATACAATTAAACTGATGTTTCCACCCTGGAATTCAATGCCACAGTGACTGTAACATTCAAAGTCAGAGTTGTGCAAATCTTGGGTTGGACCCCCATGATGATCCCAAGCATCACCTGCATTCCATGCGGTAGCTATTGGTGCGTTTGGGCGTCACATGTAACTGGAAATGTTTCTTCTGTTAGGTTCTATAATGACTTTTTTCGTAGTCATTTGCATATTTTAGTATTATGCCCCCAAAATCAAATATCCCCTACTTTTTTTGAATAGTATAGTTTTATGGTTCATATTCACAGAAGAAAAAATACAAACAGGATAATTATTTATTAAAATCATCAATGTATACAAAACAAAAAGTTTATAAAAAGTATAATGCATGAATCAGTTTATGTATATGAAATATATAAAAAAAAAAACATACCTAATTACAGTATATCATATTTTCTTATATTCAATTATCCTGTAACTTATTACCCATCAGTATCTCTAAATATAGGTACACACAGTGTCACATTGTATTTTAAACTCTTTAAAAATCACTTATAAATTGGTACAACTCTTAAAGGACCTAAGACTGTAACTCACAATCCTCCATAATCTTCGACATCGAAAACACGAATTATTGGTTAATTTAAATCAACACTGACGATGTAAGCTTACTTGGAAAAAATGAGGTATCCGATATTTAAAGTTTCAATTTCAAATTTTTAAGTTATATTTTTAAAATAAAGCCTTAAAATAGATGGTATCCATAAACAGTCCTACTTTGTTAAAAAATAATCCTATTAATCCTATAATTCACTATTGCCAGCTGAGTAATTGGCAAAAATATCATTTTCAACTTCAAAATCCAACGTTTGAAAATGTCCATCCATGTTGTCTATAGGACAACAAGGAGGGTAATTGTGTTGTTATTTCGGGTGTCACTGATTTTTGAGGGTGGGAAATAATGCTTATGGTCGTGTAATAGTGAGTAGACAACATATTGAGAAAAAGACATAGAAAAAATTATGTTTTGACTTTCATAGAAAATGTGAAATTTTCGCATTAAGATAAAATAATTTATTTAACATTGGTACACAAAAATGCCGGCGTTTAAAAAAAACACCTTGTCATCAAACATTTAATATAAATTTTTAGTAAAAGGGCTATCTATATATTGTGTTTCTTAAAATATGATAATTCATTTTTTAAAAGTTTTCTTATTACCAGATTAAAAGATGAACACATTTTAGAAACTAAAATTCAACGTTCTACTAAAAGAATTCAAGATCATGTTAAAATGTCACAAAATCTATTGTCCAATTTGAAATCAATCATGATTATAATATCACAGTCAGGGGCGGATAAGGGCTGGGACGGCCGTGAAATTTTGAAAAATGAACTCTAAATATGCGATTTGGTTGCATATCTGATTATAGTTTGCGGGCGACAATTTTGGGTGAATCCAGCACACCCGGCCCAGAAAGTCTATTATACCATCCCATTCCAAAATCCAGTGATGGCATTTTTTATCTGAATGGCCCTTTGGGCGATCACCTGATGGCCCAATCCGCCCCTGATTATAGTAAGTTTTTATAAATATCATAAATCTATCACAACCAAAGATGTTGTTATCAGACTCATGGTTGTAAAAACTTAGATTTATTATAAAATAGAATCTGGTGTTCATTAATAAGCACTAATATATATTTATAATAAAGGGCATAAAATTACTTATATTCTGTATATTGCAGAGAAGATTTATAGCTGGACAATAGCTTGTGAACTTCTGGCCAGATTTCATTAGAATAACGTCCAGTGAATTCAGCAAGAATATTTTTTGATCTGTAAAACAAAATTGAAAACATTATTGATGGAAAACAAGAATATAATAGTAATACCTTGATGTTTTAGTCAGAGTTTTCACTTATCAGGCCCTGGCCTTTTGTAGAGAGGTAAACTTCAGGAAAGGTCAAAATAATATGCGGATGACAGAGAACAAGCTAAACAAGCCAACATGGAGGGTATTGTCTCGTGCCAGTATACCCAAAATATAGAAGACACATACTAATTAACTGCAAAGTTATCTTTTTGAAAAGTATCAAGAAATCAAACTCATTATCTAATCATCTAAGAAGAAAGTGTTTACGATCAAACTCAGTCATTACTCTCAATCAGTTAGAATCAATGATATTTTGTCCTAAAGCAATAACCAATCAAATTGATTAATCATTGAACCTAGTCAAGACATTCACCTAATGAACATTTACACCCCAAGTTTAAACATTCTACCACAAGAAAAATCAGAGTTGTTATGTTCCAAAGTCTTGACCAATCAAATTGCTTATCAATACTTAGCCTTAGCAGAAAATTCCCATCAAGCTCTCACCCAATTCGAACCAATCAAATTAATGGAAAATGTGCATGATTGAAGGAGAGTTATTGTGTTCCAAAGTCTCAACCAATCAGATTGAAGTATCTAGTTAGTCTAAGCAGAAAATGCTCATTATCGAATTTAAAGTTACATTATTCAAGATAAAGATAAGAACTAGCCATTCTTGCTATAATAGTTCGAAAGTAGATGATGTAAAATGAATATTTTGAAAATTTCTCTATTGCAAGCGAAGATATTGGCATTTGAAGATTTGGCAGACGTGTGCAATAATTTCAACCACGGTCCTGGTTGATCGAAGCTAAGCCTCGAACCGTCTGGGTCCGCCATATTTGATTAAATCGAAGTATCACTAAATTTAATCTGTTCAATATCGGAGCAATCTGATGCCATCCAAACTTGATTAAGGCCTGGATCAGTTGATTAATGTATAATTAATACTTTAGAAAACATTTCAGGCCCAAAGAAAGCCCTGCTATAGGCAGATATTATACACAAAATTAAACCACTCGCTAAATTAGAATCAAAGTCTCAACCAATCAAATTGATTATCTCTGCTAACCCGGAGCAGAAAATGCTCATCATTGAAATTAATTATGGTAATGATATGAAACTATACCCTAAGTTTCACCACTTTCACTTAATTAGAACCAAAGTTATCATGTCCAAAGGCATTAACCAATCAAATTGCTAATTTTTATTCAAGATCTTGGTTCCCTTCGGTATTGGCATGTATCGGACCGAAAGGAACCAAGATTTTTTAGGATATAAACCTATATTTCACGTTTCGTCAAAATTGAATAAAAATTGTGATGTCGAGAAGGTCCACAAACTTGGATATCATACTTTTACACTATTTGCGTATAGGGAGTGGCCATTTCACTCTGATTTACTAACTCAACCATCATATTGGTGTAATAGTGATATATTAAAATGTTTTGAAAAATTGGATTACCAGATGTTGCCAGGCAAGATATGCCCACATTTTTCAAGAGATGGATAGAAAGCGAGCAAAAAAAAGTGATTTTTAGTTACAATCAACAACCCAAAATACAGGAAGTTATGGTCTGAAATATCGAAATGGACTGAGATATTTGTGCATATCGGACTGTATCTGCCTGGATTATGACCCCTGATTGTATGAACCAGAGGCTGTAAGGCAGGATACGCCCACATACAAGAGTTGGATAGAGAACAAGCTAAAAAGAAAGAAATTTTTCCTACAATCAAGAGCCATAATTCATGAAGTTACAAATCAATATGCGCAAATATCGAATGGAACCAAGATCTTTGGGATATAAACATGCATTTAAAGTTTCATGAAAATCAGATTAAAATTGTGACCTCTACAGGGTCCACAAACTTGATATACTAAATTTTTTACACTATTCGCGTATAAGTGGCAGCCATTTTGTTCGGAAGTTTAGGACGATTTTCACAAACTCAACCTTCATTACTAGGTAACGGTGATATAATCAAACGTTTTTTTAAATTGGATAATATTTGTGACCTCCAGACTGACCACAACGTCGAGTTTCTCGCAAACCGACGAATCTGATATATATTTATGTATGGAGAATTGTGTTTTGAGAAATTTATACTCTGTTGTTTCCTTTGTGGTCATAAAATACCAATATATATTTATGATGTATTATTTCATACATATATACGTCAGGACACTGGATGTCATTTAAATAAATATTATTATTTTATGGCCACAGAGAAAACAACACAGTATAAATTTCTCAATACATAATTCTCAATACTTAAATATATATCAGATTCATCGGTTCGCGAGAAACTCGACGACAAGCTAAAAATGGCGATTTTTCGTATAATCCGGGGGCATAATTCAGGAAGTTACGATTCGATCTGCGTAAATATTGAAAGGAACTAAGATCTTTGGGTTATAAACATGCATTTCAAGTTTCATCCAAATCAGTTTAATATTGTAACCTCTACAGTGTTCACAAGCTAAAAATGTGATTTTTCGGGCAATCAAGGGCCATAATCATTGAAGTTACTATCCGATACATGCCAATATCAAAAGGAACCTAGATCTTATGGTGATAAACCTATATTTCAAGTTTCATCGAAATCAGGTAAAAATTGTGACCTGTAGTGTGTTCACAAACAATTGTGGACGGAAGGACGGACGGACAGGGGAGACGACAATATATGTCTATATGAAAATCATGTTTTTAGCTTGTGGGCCCTCAAGAAGTCACAAATTTTATGAGATTTTGATGAACCCTTAAATATATCTTTATATCCACATAACAATATACATACACATGACAATGTACTAAAGAATTGGGGAACCAGTCAAAGGACTCCAAATTAAATGAATGAATGAAATGGGGTTTAATGTCCTACTGTTATGCACTTAACCTGAGCTAATTGAAGACTGGCATACGCCATACAGTGTGCTATGAGGAAAATTTTCCCCGGGCAGCGGCGCTACGGCCTACTCTTATATCGAATTCCAACTGCCAAGGGATCTTTTACGTGCATTCCAATGTGTACACAGGACCTTGGTTTTTCGTCCCATCCGAACGACTAGGCAGCTGTCCTGGTCAGGCCCTCCTTCTGCATCACTGACAAGGGGAAATCACGTCGGAAAAATCGAGATGAACTTTCTCGGCCAATGCAGGGATCGAACACTCAACCTCCAGGCTAGCGAACCAGCGTCTTATCCACTTAGCCACCGTGATCCCCTCCAAATTAAAGAATATCAACCAACCGATAAAATTGTAAGACAGGTTGTGTAAGGTTTTGAAATGTTTCTAAACGTTGACGAACAGTTTCTGGTTTATCATCCTCTCGCTGTATCAATTCATCACCAGATTCATCATCTTTACCCTAAAATAAAATATTATAGTATCTCACATGTAAATTCATAACTTCCTACTTTTATCTGGCTAGGGCTAATGAAGACTTAATATACAAAAAGAAATAAATAGGATGGATGGAAGGATTAAAATTTGAATAGTTGTCTCCCTCTAATCTTCATTCCTGTTCTCTTTCTCATTTCTATCATTGGGAACCGTATATTTATTTAAATGTAGAAAATCTAGCAGAGCAAAGTTTTTCTAGACATGCTAATCAAAAAACATATCCTCCTCCAGTCTTCAAATAATTATTGTTCTTGTGTTATTAAATTTACTATTGTTAATTTACATGAACAGTTTCAAGAAGAATATTTAGATGTAAAAATCCTTTTTTCTTTAGAAAATTCATCAAATTTAACCAAGGTTCTATTCTTCTACATGTATATATGTTTAAACATTTGGTGTTTGTCAGTTTTTCAATAAAGAAATTTAATTTTTGCCCAAAATGTGCACATCTTATTTTTCCATTAATTTTTATAGTTATATCTAAATATAATTTGATTTTTATCAGTTTGAAGTTGAATATTTTCTGTAGTGATTTCCATATGAAATCTGTGCATTATTTACCTGTACTTTTGGTGGGTTAAACTCTGTATGATAGATTCTACCACTGGATATATGTGTCCATCGTTTCTCTATTCTCTCAATAATCACATTAAATGGTACATTTAAATTTACAACGACATCTACTGGTTCCTCTTCATAAAGAGATTTGGCTTGTGTCAATGTTCTGGGAAAACCTGAAAAACATAAGATACTTTCTTTTTTTCTCTAAACAATATTTTATTGATTATTAGGATTAGGAAACAGGCAAAGCCTATATAATCCCTCTCCCCAAAATTTAAACATCTAAACTAATAAGAGATACTTTCTTGAATTCTTATAACTGAGATAACTACTAAGATAAGATAAGATACGATTTTATTGTATCATAACACCCATTGCAGGCCGCATACAATTCATATAAATACATGACATAAGGGAATAAAACAAATAGCAATTATACACATATATATAATAAACATTATTTCAAAATGTATTATGTTAAAAATGAAAATAGAACACAAGTTTTGCCTTGTACATAAATGATACCTTATTGAGCCAAGGCTTGATTTCTATGTTGAAATGCTTTATATACATAATGACATACACTCACAGAGACTGAAGGGGGAGGGTCAAATAGATTTTCAAATGTGATGGCCAAGTTGTTGTTTCTGAAAGGAGCAGAAAGAATATTGAGCCTAAGAGATTGATAGTGTGGACATTCAATTAAAAAGTGAAATTCGGTTTCTGCTTTAGATAGGGAACAGATTGAACATGGCCTTAAATCAGGGGGGACGTTCTTGTACCGGCCCCTCTCTATTTCTAGTTTATGGGAACTCAAACGTAGCGCGGTCATAGCAGACTTGAAGTTTGCATTGTGTACATGAAGCAAATAATTAGTAGGATAGTCTATAGCAGGTTTTACTGTGCCGTAAGTCCTAAGTTTTGAATTGCCAGAGATATATTCGGTTTTATAAATATTATTGAATTGGGACCTTATGACCGTTTGAATGTTCGATTTTGAAAGTTGCGAGGGAGATAAGTTGAACTGGTCCATGAGGGAGGATATTGCTGCCGACCATGATAATTTTGGATTGGATTTGCCTATTTCTACATCTTCCACATATGCGGCGGATAGTAACGGATTGGTAAGTTTTATGTCAGGTGCATTTAATCTTTTATAAAATAGCAACATTCGTTGGTAAATATCCGTTTGAATTGGGAAGATACCTAGTTCAGCCAATGATCCTACATTTGACGATTTTTTGGGTTGGAGTAAAATGGATTTGCAAGTTTTTATTGTGAATTTATTATGCTCCACATAGTTCCACCTGTCTAAATTCATATTTCTGCTCTTTACTATTTGCGACCCCCATACATCACAGGTATACAGAGCTATTTGTTTCACTACTGCTTCGTACAGTCTTATAAGTACTTCGGTTGGCAAGTGATCATTGGTGCACACTTTCTGACGGATACTAAACCATGCCCTCCTAGCCTTTTTACTTAATTTATTTATTATATTTGTTATATAGACTCCCAATATTTCAAACTTCTCTTATTGTTGTAAAAAAGCATTACTTTCGTTTTTGCAAAATTAATATTAAGTTTCCAATCAGTGCAAAAGGAATTGAGGCATACAAGACAATTTTGAAGACCAACGGGTGATTTTGATATCAGAACAAGATCATCTGCAAAAAGGATATGAGATATTTCATGCGAGTCAAGACTTGGGCTGTGCAAATTTAAATTATATGCATTTAAACAAGTTTGCAGGTCATTAAGATATACATTGAATAAGGTTGGACTAAGGACACATCCCTGTTTTACTTCAAAGGATGATTCAATATTTTTTGACAGACCATCCAAGGTTTTCACAGAATAAGAAGTATAGTTATACAGAGATTTAATTAGACTGAAAACTTTCCCATTGATATTATGCTGAAGTAGTTTTAGCAACAATCCCTTTCTCCAAACGGAATCAAAGGCTTTAGAAAAATCGACAAAACATAAGAATAAATTAGTTTTTTTCTTCTTACATTTACTAATCAATGTTTTTAAAATAACGACGTTGTCAACAGTTCTATGATTTTTACGAAACCTGCACTGTGCATCATCTATGACATTATTATCCTCAAGGAAGTTTGTAAGTCTTTTATTTATAATTGACAAAAAGTATTTACTTAAACAGCTAGCTAGAGCTATCCCTCTATAATTTTTTGGGGTCATTCTTATCTCCCTTTTTATGAATTGGAACAATAAAGGAGTTTTTCCAGGATTCGGGGAAGAGCCCCGTTGAAAGGATTAGATTAAATAATTTCAAGTAGTGATCTAACATGATTTCCCGTGACACAAGAAGCATTTCATTTAGTATGAGGTCAGGCCCACCAGATTTGTTTCTTTTAAGGCTCGAAAAGGCTGTTCTCACTTCATCGGCAGAGACTGGGTTGTTTAGTGATGTATTTTCTGCATTGGAATCAAGCAAAGTCTTAATTAACGTTTCAGTTTTATCATCATCAGTGGTTGGGGAGTTATTTTGAAAAAGACTTGTGAAATGATTTTGCCAGTCATCCAGTTTAATATTACTATCTTCTATTTGCTTATTTTGAATAAGAGATTTTACAAGATTCCAATATTCCCTTGGATTATTAGATTCAAGTTCGGTGAGTTTTTTTAGCATAACATTTTTTTCGTGACGTTGTTTGTACTTAGTAACATTTTTGTATAATTTCTTTCTGTTAAAATAAATTTCCCTAAAATGCCTATTGTTTAAATTATTATTAAATTTATGCTGGGCTTCAATCATTTCTCTTTTTAACTTCTGACAATCCTTATCAAACCATTTATGTTTTTTTTTCTTTTTCTTAACCACCACAAATTTAACACAGGCTCTAGTATTATCTATTAAAATATTGGATAAATCTTGAGTCGCTTTCTGGATACTATATTGATTATTTGTATAAGGGGTCATTAGAAAAACATTTAGCTTAGCTTTTGTTGAGAGTTTTTGTAGTTCTTTTAGAAAAGATATATCTGAGTCAGGTCTCCAAATATATTTCCTTACTTTAAATTTATTTCTAGTAGTACTGGCCGTTTTATCAGAGATAAGGTTAGATTTGGATAAGGACATTTTAGGGCTCTGGGGGATCTTACATGTATTATGAAATGTAGAACATGTACTAACAATATTGCACTCAATTAAGCTTCTTGAACATACAGATTACAATACATGAGGCCCACCTCACAAGGAATCAGCGACTGCCAGGCAGGATATGCCCACATACAAGAGATGGATAGAGAACAAGCTAAAAAGAAAATGATTTTTCCTACAATCAAGGGCCATAATTCATGGAGTTACAAATCGATATGACTGAATATCGAAAGGAACCAAGATCTTTTGGTTATATCCATGCATTTTAAGTTTCATCAAAATCGGATTAAAATTGTGACCTCTACAGGGTCCACAACCATGATAATTTTACACTTCTCGTGTATAAGCGGTGGCCATTTTGTCTGACAGTTTTGGTCCGATTTTCCCGAAATTCAAACTCAACCTTCATTACGGTGTAACAGTGATATTATCAAACTTTTTATTAAATCGGATAATAATTGTGACCTCCAGAGGGGCCACAAGCTAATAAAGTCTGCAATGTAAGCCTACACAATACTAAAAGAAAGATAGGTTGCCAGGCAACGAAACATACGCCCACAGCAGCTAAATCGTCCGAGCAGTCAACAAGAGTTGTCGCATATTTTACTTTTTTCGGTAATGAAACATTTATAATACACAAAAATCTGATTAAAAGTAACAACCCATTATGTAATTATCAGAAAATCATTCAAATTTTTGGGGCTTTGATAAAGTTCTCCTCCATGCTTTTCAAGTCATCAAAATTCATTGAAACTCAATATACTTGTTCGTCTCATGACCTTCAACACTGTGTATAAATTTAATGTCAATCAGATATTAACTTTAGCCTCTAGAGCGTCCACAAAATTTTGAAAGTGATCAAGGGCTATAACTCTAAAAGTAATTAATAATCGGAAATCGCTGAAAATCAATAGGCTTCTTCGTCTCATGACCATAAACACTGTGTATAAATTTAAAGCCAATCTGATATTAACTTTGGCCTCAGGAGCATCCAAAAGACTTTTTGAAGTGATCAAGGGCCATAACTCTGCTGACAGAAATTATCAGAAATTGCTAAAAATTAATAGGCTTCTTCATTTCATGACCTTAAACACTGTGTATAAATTTAAAGTCAATCGGTTATTAACTTTAGTCTCTAGAGCGTCCACAAGATTTTTTTTAAGTGATCAAGGGCCATAACTCTACTGACAGTAATTATCGGAAATTGCTATATATTAATAGGCTTCTTCATTTCATGACCTTAAACACTGTGTATAAATTTAAAGTCAATCGGTTATTAACTTT
The DNA here is from genome assembly GCA_917208275.1 of Patella pellucida. Lineage (NCBI taxonomy): Eukaryota > Metazoa > Mollusca > Gastropoda > Patellidae > Patella > Patella pellucida. The sequence continues at coordinate 52,077,489 of OU795037.1, read as the reverse complement.
AGCCTCAAGAGCGTTCACAAGATTTTATGAAGTGATCAAGGGCCATAACTCTGACAGTAATTATCAGAAATCTCTGAAAATCAATAGGCTTCTTCGTCTTATGACCTTAAACACTGTGTATAAATTTAAATTCAATCGGTTATTAACTTTAGCCTCTAGAGCCTTCACACGATTTTTCAAAGTGATCAAGGGCGATAACTCTAGCAGTAATTATCTGAAATTGCTGAAAATCAATAGGCTTCCTCGTCTCATGACCTTAAACACTGTGTATAAATTTAAAGTCAATCGGATATGAACTTTAGCCTCTAGAGTGTTCACAAGAAACTGTGGACGGACCGACGGACAGACGGGGGCGACGACAATATACGACCACATTTCCATGTGGGCGTATAAAAATGAATCCTAAAGTTTACCATCTAATAACCAGCTGTTGTCTTGAATTTTTCGGAGTTCATTAATAATAAGTTGTACCATTACATTATCTGGGACTAGATGACCTTTATCTATAAACTGTTTAGCAGTTGATCCTGCAGCTACAAATATAAATCATAAACAGATAGGTTGCTAGTCAATGAAACAGAGAGACAGAGATAGAAATGGGGTTTAACGTCCCCTCAACACAAACTAGGTCATCTAGGGATTAACATAATAATAGGGTTTTTAATTTTATTCCAATAATTTGCTTGCACAAAGGGGTCTTTAGCAGTGGAGGACCTGGAGTAAACCCTACTCCTTGTCACGTACAACCGGGGATTCAAAACCACGCCAAGAAGGCAATATCTCATTTCACTAACAATGGCTGCAATTATTTAATCAGCGATAGGGTCAGTCATGTTGAAGACGAAAGGAGTTATAGTTTACATGATATCCCCCCTGTTGTAATAATTGTTATATATTTTCATATTCTTATTCTGCCTGTAATATTGGTGCAATCTTTGATAGTTTTATGCTTATGGGAGCTCAAGTAAATAATATTTGTAAAACTGTACTATACATGTAGGTAAAATATGTAAATTTGTAACTTTAGAGGTCACTATGTCACCTGTTAATTCTGTTATGGTCAGCGTTCTTTTTTTTTTCAAGCATATGTTTTATGGAATAATCTACCATTTAGTTTAAGATGTCGTACAGCTCTAAATTCTTTTAAAAAACAACTTAAAACACATTTCTTTAAACAGGCTTTTAACTGACACTGGATACAACTGTTAACACGTCCATAATCTTGTTGTTTATTTATGATTACATTGTTACTGTGTAAAGTGCCTCTGAACTAGTGATGTGCGGTTTTTCGGTTTAACCGAATAACCGCGGTTTTTACATATAAACCGAAAACCGAACCGAAAAAACAAAAAATAACAATGCGTTTCGGTTATTTTTCCAAATTCCTAAATTTTAATTTACCCATTTTTCGTTCCGGAAATGTTTTAGAAATTCCAAAATTTTAATGTAACCACCACTTTCGTTTTGATTTTAGATCAACCAGGCCCCCTATGTATAGAGTGTTTAATAGTTTAATAAGTCTGGACTGCCTAGACTATTTATTTTCTCAATTCGGTTAGGTTTATAATCCAAAATTTTATGCAACCCTTAGCCGGTTGTCAATAGTTAGGCACGATGGCTTCCTCAAGAAGTAAAATGTCTTCCAAGTCCATGGCTTTCTCACTACGAAAGATTGGATGCCAGTACATTTCTATGGACAGTACTAAATATAATGCAATCTTTGTGAAAAACATATTTCTGCTGAATTCGGAAACACATCCAACTTGAAGGTGCACCTAAATTAAGTTTGTCAAATCTTTTTTTTTTACAGTAACGAGTCATAATTAAAGTCATCTTAACAGTAAAAATATGTTTGATATCTTTTCTGGCTTCCAAGTAGGCTATATATATAAGATAACTATAAATCAGTACATTTATAATACAGTTTTTAAATAAATAAAAAAACCGAAAACCGAAACCGAAACCGAGTTTTTTTGCCCCAGAAAAACCGAAAACCGAAACCGAAAGAAAATTTAAAAACCGCACAACACTACTCTGAACATGGTACAATTAGAACGTGAATTAAATATGGAAATTATTGACAAGCAGTGGCCTTTTTTCCATATTTTTTGAGGTACCAGGTTATCATAAAATTTGTAAATGGTCTTTTAACAACAGAGCATTGGGATTAGACCCTGTTATGAAATATGATCAATGAAAATTATGAAATAACGTGTGTTTATTTGTAAATGTTAGCCACAGAGTTCCCTATAATTATTGGCAGGGATTTAATACTATAAAGGGTATTTACAATAATGGGTCGATGAATATGTAAAAGCAATATTATATTTACGAGTATACGTGTTATCAGTGATATATATTCATTGTGAATAAAATTTAGTGAACTGACAATCAATTCATTGTTTCCAAATTAATATTATTGTCTTCAGTTACTAATTATGTTGCCCAAACTCAAACGATCGAAAAGGTTGTGTGCTGCTTTACCCCCACCCCCCTTCAAAATATTACGATGTCTCAGCTCATCATGTGACAAGTGCAATGTTGTGATGGAGATTTTTGAAAATACAAGCACAAACATTGACTTTTGAAGAGAACTTTTTTTTTGTTGGGATAATTAATCGTGCCATGGATTTTATTCAACGGAAGTGATTTCAAACACATAGGCATGTTTTTAATAACAATTATTTCAGTAGTTTGTTGACAATCGAAGAAATCCGTTTATAATTTAACACGGTTCAGTATAATGAATGAAATGGGGTTTAACGTCCTACTGTTATGCACTTAACCTGAGCTAATTGAAGACGGAACACGGTTCAGACGTCATGGATTCTCGACCATACTGCTCAACTTGCTGCCATCTGTTACTGTTAGTGAAATAAGATATCCGAAAAAGTGACCATTCCATGAGTTGCACCATACAATGGCAACAGATGAATATGATTAATTACAAGAAATAACCCTTTTCTTTGACTTTGTGGAAATATTTAATTGTGAGCCATCTTACCCAACAAAGCTGATGACAGAACTATTTGTTTTGAAATTTTACAACATTTTGATATACATGTTAAGTGTATTCTAGCTTGTGAAGACAGCAGAGTTAAAATAGCCGCATTTTGACTCCAATGTATTCATCATGTCGAAATGACATTTCCTATGTTTTTGGGTGGTACTTTTTACCGCCGACCACCGCCGACCAATACTTTTTACCGCCGACTGTCGTTATATTACCGCCGACCACATACATTTTACCGCCGACCGTGTTAAATTACCACCGACCAAATACTTTTTACCGCCGACCGCATTGTAATGACTTTCGAATTAATATAATTACCGCCGACCAAATACTTGTTACCGCCGATCAAATGCTTAATGATTACTTGTTACCGCCGACTATATAAAATTGATTAAATTATTAGTGACAAATAAATAGATTTTGTTAAATACACAGAGTTTGATAAACACAAATATAGATATTATTATATATAAATATGGTCGACAATCGAATATGGCTAGGTGTGATTTTCAATGTGCAATTGACTGGATACCCCAGAAGGCTCCAGCTCTGTATGTGTGTGAATTTTCAAATAATTAATTTAAGATCTATCCTGTATTTTTCTGGAGATTATGAACTTTGTGGTCTCTATAAAGCATATTCTATTTCCGAACAAAAGTGGCGTTGTTTCAGCGAAGAGCAAAACGAAAAATGTGTAGAAGTGTTCGCACTAATACTAAGATGGGCCTAATAAGCAGAAGCTGATATATTTGCTCTTCAATATCTAAACTGTACTATTGTCCTTACATATCCTTCCATATATATGTATGTTTTGGACAGTTGTACGGGATTACACCTCAAAAAAAGGAATAACTTTCTTGTTCAACTTGTTGTATTCTTTTTTTATTTAAAAAAAACAAACGTAAATTGGTGGCAGTGCCCGATTAAGCTTTAGGCAGCGATTTCATTGACGTTTAGAATTCGTTGACAATTTGAGTATTTAAACCATACTTTTTCTCTTATGTCCCACTTCGAAAGTCATTACAATGCGGTCGGCGGTAAAAAGTATTTGGTCGGCGGTAATTTCACGACGGTCGGCGGTAAAAAGTATTTGGTCGGCGGTAGTCGGTGGTAAAAAGCATTTGGTCGGCGGTAGTCGGCGGTAAAAAGTAACACCGTATGTTTTTCGCACCTGTACCATCCAATATCTGTTTACGTAAAATATCCCCACTTGATAAGTGTTTCATGCCAAAATCCTTCACTATTCGCGTTGAAATAGTTCCTTTGCCAGAACCAGGGGGGCCAATAATTATTGTACGAAATATTTTAGATATCATTTCAGGGACTTAATTAACAACGAAAGTAATCAGCTGTTTCGGTCGCTTTGTGGATACGGTGACCTCAAATCAAAGGTCAGGATCCCTCAGTTGTCGTAAATAAATGTGGAAATCACAATTATCCAGACTTACAACGTTAGTGTCGTTTCATTCAACTTATATGGGGTCGTTTCGTGCCAAAAATGAAAACAAACAGGTATTACGTATTTTTAATTTTTCATTCATACATTCATAACAAAAACAATACGTCAAGGTACTTTTAATAATACTCTTCGAAACATCGCCTAAATAAATCAGTAACTGTTCTTCCATTAAAGTATGTGTTATAGTCTTTCATCTGCGGTCGACTCGGCCGTGTAAATATAACCCCACCGCATGTTTTTATAACTAATCCATAACAATTAATTACATGTTTATTAAAAAATAAATAATAATGTAGCCCACAGATACATGACCTATATACAGCCAACCGCCATGTAAGTGGACAACAACACGCCACCTCTCCGTAATCATGGTAAGATTTTAGAACCATATCCGTCATTGGTTGTTTTTCAAAGAAAATAAATATAAATGCGCTAGAAAATAATTTACATTTGAAAAGAGTAATGAACGTGCTCAGAGGGCCCCCCACAAAAATCTCAGTTGCGTACAGCCCCCTCCTACAAATAGCACTCGTATGGATTGGTCCACTGAAATAACGCCAGAATGTGCTAATTTTGTGACAGAATTTTATTTTTTCCTGGGAGAGGTACTTCTAAATGTCTCCACAAAAGTGCCTGAAATGCCAGGAAATCACGTTTCCGGCCTCCAATTTCTGAAAATTTCCAGGGGGAGGGGCGGGGGCCCAGGGCCCAACCATGGTTAATCCGGCGCTGGTTCCGTACAACTGGACTTCCGTCGCTTTTCAATAATAACTGCGATTGTGCATATTGAACATTGAGGTTATCGATCCAGTATGTAATTTAATACGATTGTTGCCCTCCGTGCTAGCATGCTGTTAGCTAAGTAATATAGTTACTGGTACTGTAAATTTGCCCGCGTTTAGACGTACCTAACCCATGATATAATTTTGATTAAAGATGAATAACAGAAACAATTAAACGATGATTATATCGAATCGGTGAATAATTATTAAACGTCAAATTAAAATTTACAAAAAAAGAAAGAACATAATATCCAGATTTTCAAACGTTCGATTCGTCACCCTCAAGCTTCTCACACGATTTTCTATAATAAGTGTATGTGCATGTCTGTGTTTAATATAAGGGGTTGTTTTTTGTTTTTTGTTTTTAAAAGTTAAAAGAATAAATAAGAATTTAAAATAATAATTTACGAACACTGTTCTCGAAATCCAGAAAGTACACTAAGTCGTGTGGACAACTCCACCAACGTATTATTATATCCAGGAGTGTTGACGACTCCACCAACGGCTGTGATCAACTTAACCAGATTTTTCGTGTGTACGACTTTGCATGTGGGCGACTTGACTGGCATTCGATGAAACAACCCGATAAAAAATTTGGGATGAAACAACCAAGGATGAAACGGTCGTGGGATGAACTGACCCACATCCAATTTTAATTTTACGACAATCTCAAACATATACCGCGCTTTAAAACGTGGTTTTGTTTTCATGTGATGGAGAAAACAAAATAGAGATACACCGAGTCAAAAGAACAATAATTGTGAGAGTATTTACGACCAGAGGTATATATCAATATTATTACCTATTCGTACTAAAATGTTAGCTGGAAATTTCTACTCGAAGTTTTGAGATTATGATGACTGACTGATTGAGAGGGAGTTTTTTTCCACCGACCTTATTTATATATTAAATTATTATATTATTATTAGGCTACCGTATATTTAGATAATATTTTAGATTGCCATTTTGTAATCGAACACATTAAATTAATCACAACAGTTCTGTGGAAAGCAATTTCTGTAGCTATTATCTGCATTGATTTCTTTTTAGTTTTGATGGGCAGCGGCTAAATACCACGCTTCAAAATACCACGCTCGCCTTACTGCTTCTATACACACGAAACGTGGTACGTTTTTCGGTACCACTTTCTATTTAATTATAGGGATTTTACATAATATAAAGCTAATTTTGCAAATTATGTCGATCTTTTTATCAATTTTGATTATTTTATAGGTCATATTTACACTTTATATCTTAAGCCGATCGGTCGGTTAATGCATCGAGATGTACCTATACTATACGGTTTATATAACGGTGTAACCATTATTACACCCCATTCAAAAAGACCCTACGTGGTATATTGGAATATTATGTATGCGACTATGCGTACTGCGTAGATATGAAACAAAACAATGAAAGTAAAAACTAACGTGGTATAATCCTACATAAAAAAGGACGATAAGTTGAAAGTAAAAAAAAGTGTTATTCTGGGGTTGAGATCAGATAACCGCACCACGCTCACCGTGCTTGTTCTTTACAGACGGGACGTGGTACGCGACTTCGGTACCACTTCCTTTTTATTTATAGGGACTAGGGACTTTACATTCATTATTTGTAGTAAATTTTGCGAGCGTGGTACGCAATTTCGGTTCAAAAACGTGGTTAATAGAACCAGAGACTGAGATAATTGTACCACGATCGGAACGGGATACGTGACTCCGTTTCAAAACATGGTATAACAGAACCAGAGACTGGGATAATCGTACCACGTTCGCCTTACTGGTTCTATACAAACAGGAAGTTCAAAAACGTGGTATAATAGAACGTGGTACGCGACTCCAGTTAAAAAATGTGGTATAATAGAATCAGAGACTGAGATAATCGTGTCGCGCTCGGAACGTGGTACACGGCTTCCGTTCAAAAATGTGTTCTAATAGAATCAGAGACTAAGATAATCGTACCACGTTCGCCTTTCTGGTTCTATACAAACGGTGGTACGCGACTGAGAAAACCGTGCCACACTCGTCTTACTGGTTCTATCCAAACGTTGTATCATGTAACCAGAGATAATCGAACCACGTTCAGAACGTGGAAAGCGACTCCGTTTCAAAAACGTGGTATAATAGAATCAAAGACCTAGAAAATCGTACCACGTTCGCCTTACGGGTTCTATACAAACGGAACGTGATACGCGACTTCGGTTCAAAAACGTGGTATAATAGAACCAGAGACAGAGATAATCGTGCCACGCTCGGAACGTGGTACGCGACATAAGATTCAAAAACGTGGTATAATAGAATCAAATACTGAGATAATCGTACCACGTTCGCCTTACTGGTTCTGGACAAACAGACCGTGGTACGCGACTTTGATACAAAAAATGTTTTATAAAATAGATTCAAAAATTGAGTTAATCGTACCACGCCCGCCTTACTGGTTCTATACAAACGGAACGTGGTACGCGACTTCGGTTCAAACACGTGGTATAGTAGAACCAAAGACTGAGATAATCGTACCACGTTCGTCTTACTTGTTCTATACAAACGATACGTGGTACGCGACTTCGGTTCAAAAACGTGGTATAATAGAATCAGAGACTGAGATAATCGTACCACCCTCGGAACGTGGTACGCGACTTCGGCTCAAACACGTGGTATAATAGATACAGAGATTGAGATAATCGTGCCAAGTTCCTCTTACTGGTTCTATACAAACGGAACGTGGTACGCGACTTTGGCTCAAACACGTGGTATAATAGATTTAGAGACTGAGATAATTGTGCCACGTTCGTCTAACTGATTCTATACAAACGGGAAGTGGTACGCGACTTCGGTACAATAAATGTTTTATAATAAAATCAGAGACTGAGATAATCGTACCACGCTCGGAACGTGGCACGCGACTTCGGTTAAATAACGTGGTATAACAGATTCAGAGAATGATATAATCGTACCACGCTCGGAACGTGGTATAATATAATCATGCAGAGACTGATATAATCGTACCACGTTCGGAACGTGGTATAATAGATTCAGAGACTGAGATGATCGTACCACGCTCGCCTTACTGGCTCTATACAAACGGAACGTGGTACGCGACTTCGGCTCAAACACGTGGTATAATAGATACAGAGACTGAGATGATCGTACCACGTTCGGAACGTGGTATAATAGATTCAGAGACTGACATGATCTACCACGTTCGGAACGTGGTATAATAGAACCAAAGACTGAGATAATCGTACCACGTTCGTCTTACTTGTTCTATACAAACGGAACGTGGTACGCGACTTCGGTTCAAAAACGTGGTATAATGGAATCAGAGACTGAGATAATCGTACCACCCCGGAACGTGGTACGCGACTTCGGCTCAAACGCGTGGTATAATAGATACAGAGATTGAGATAATCGTGCCAAGTTCGTCTTACTGGTTCTATACAAACGGAACGTGGTACGCGACTTCGGCTCAAACACGTGGTATAATAGATTTAGAGACTGAGATAATTGTGCCACGTTCCTCTAACTGGTTCTATACAAACGGGAAGTGGTACGCGACTTCGGTACAATAAATGTTTTATAATAAAATCAGAGACTGAGATAATCGTACCACGCTCGGAACGTGGCACGCGACTTCGGTTAAATAACGTGGTATAACAGATTCAGAGAATGATATAATCGTACCACGCTCGGAACGTGGTATAATATAATCATGCAGAGACTGATATAATCGTACCACGTTCGGAACGTGGTATAATAGATTCAGAGACCGAGATGATCGTACCACGCTCGCCTTACTGGCTCTATACAAACGGAACGTGGTGCGCGACTTCGGCTCAAACACGTGGTATAATAGATACAGAGACTGAGATGATCGTACCACGTTCAGAACGTGGTATAATAGATTCAGAGACTGACATGATCGTACCACGTTCGGAACGTGGTATAATAGATTCAGAGACTGAGATGATCGTACCACGTTCGTCTTACTGGTTCTATACAAACGGAACGTGGTACGCGACTTCGGCTCAAACACGTGGTATAATAGATACAGAGATTGAGATAATCGTACCACGCTCGTCTTACTGGCTCTATACAAACGGTAAGTGGTACGCGATTTCGGTTTTAAAAAAAGGTGGTATAATAGAGTTAGAGATTGAGATAATCGTACCACTTTCGCCTTAGTTGTCCTATCCAAACCGAACGTGGTGCGCGATTTCGGTTCAGAAACGTGGTAGAATAAAACCAGAGACTGAGATAATCGTACCACGCTCGGAACGTGGTACGCGACTCCGGTTCAAATGTTTTATAATAGAACTCGAGACTAAGAAAATCGTACCACGTTCGCCTTACTGGTTATATACAAATAGAACGTGTTACGCGACTTCGGTTCCGAGATAATCGTGCAACGCTCGGAACGAGGTATGCGACTTCCGACTCAAAAACGTGGTATAATCGTACCACGTTCGCCTTACTGGTTCTATACAAACTGGACGTGGTACGCGAATTTGGTTCAAAAACGTGGTATAATAGCACCAGAGACTGAGATAATCGTACCACGCTCGGAACGTGGTACGCGACTCCGGTTAAAAAATGTGGTATAATAGAATCAGAGACTGAGATAATCGTACCTCGCTCGAACCGTCGTACGTGACGTCTGTTGAAAAACGTGGTATAATAGATTCAGAGACTGAGATAATCGTGCCACGCTCGTCTGAGATAATCGTGCCACGCTCGTCTGAGATAATCGTGCCACGCTCGTCTTACTGGTTTAATACAAAGAGGACGTGGTATGCGACTTTGGTTAAAAAAAATTGTAAAAATAGGACTCGAGAGTGAGATTATCGCACGACGCTCGGAACGTGGTACGCGAATTTAGTTCAAAAACATGGTATAATATAACCAGAGATAATCGTTCCACGCGCGGAACGTGGTACGCGACTCCGGTTCAAAAAGGTGGTATAATATAACCAGAGATAAACGTACCACCCTCGGAACGTGGTACGCGACTCCGGCTCAAAAACGTGGTATAATAGATTCAGAGACTGAGATAATCGTGCCGAGCTCGTCTTACTGGTTTTATACAAAGGGGACGTGGTACGCGACTTCGGTTCAAAACATTTGTAAAAATAGGACTCGAGAGTGAGATAATCGCACGACGCTCGGAACGTGGTACGCGAATTTGGTTCAAAAACATGGTATAATATAACCAGAGATAATCGTTCCACGCGCGGAAGGTGGTACGCGACTCCGGTTCAAAAACGTGGTATAATATAACCAGATATAAATGTACCACCCTCGGAACGTGGTACGCGACTCCGGCTCAAAAACGTGGTATAATAGAATCAGAGACTGAGAAAATCGTACCACGTTCGCCTTACTGGTTCTATACAAACGGAACGTGGTATGCGACTTCGGTTCGAAAAACGTGGAATAATAGATTCAGAGACTGAGATAATCGTACCACACTCGCCTTACTGGTTCTACACAAACGACACGTGGTACGCAACTTCGGTTAAAAAACGTGGTATAATAGAACCAGAGACTGGGATAATCGTACCACGCTCAGAACGTGGTATGCGACTTCGGTTTAAAAACGTGGTATAATAGATCCAGAGACCGAGTTAATCGTACCACGTTCGCCTTACTGGGTCTATACAAACGGAACGTGGTACGCGACTTCGGTTTAAAAAACGTGGTATAATTGAGTTAGAGATTGAGATAATCGTACCACTTTCGCCTTAGTTGTCCTATCAAAACGCAACGTGGTGCGCGATTTCGGTTCAGAAACGTGGTAGAATATAACCAGAGACTGAGATAATCGTACCACGCTCGGAACGTGGTACGCGACTCCGGTTCAAATGTTTTATAATAGAACTCGAGACTAAGATAATCGTACCACGCACCTTCAGTTCAAAAACGTGGTATAATAGAATCAGAGACTAAGAAAATCGTACCACGTTCGCCTTACTGGTTCTATACAAACGGAACGTGGTACGCGACTTCGGTTTAAAAACGTGATATAATAGATACAGAGATTGAGATAATCGTGCCACGTTCGTCTTACTGGTTCTATACAAACGGAACGTGGTACGCGACTTCGGCTCAAACACGTGGTATAATAGATACAGGTTCTATACAAACGGGAAGTGGTACGCGACGTCGGTACAATAAATGTTTTAAAATAAAATCAGAGACTGAGATAATCGTACCACGCTCGGAACGTAGTACGCGACTTCGGTTCAAAAACGTGGTATAATAGATTCAGAGACTGAGATAATCGTACCACGCTCGCCTTACTGGTTCTTTACAAACGGAACGTGGTACGCGACTTTAGTTCAAACACGTGGTATAATCGTACCACGTTCGGAACGTGGTAAGCGACTTCAGTTAAAGAACGTGGTATAATGGAATCCGAGTCTGAGATAATCGTGCCACGCTCGGAACGTGGTATAATAGAACCAGAGACTGAGATAATCGTACCCCACTCGCCTTACTGGTTCTATACAAACGGAACGTGGTACTCGACCTCGGTTAAAAAACGTGGTTTAATAGATTCAGAGACTGAGATAATCGTACCACGCTCGCCTTACTGGTTCTATACAAATGGAACGTGGTACGCGATTTCGGTTCAAACACGTGGTATAATAGAACCAGTGACTGAGATGCTCGTACAACGTTCTTCTTACTGGTTCTATACCAGAGATAATCGTACCACGCTCGGAACGTTGTACGCGAATCCGGTTCAAAAACGTGTTATAATAGAACCAGAGACTGAGATAATCGTACCACACTCGCCTTTCCGTTTGTATAGAACCAGTGAGGCGAGCGTGGCACGATTATCTCAGTCTCGGATTATATTATACCACGTTTCGAGCGTGGCACGATTATCTTAGTCTCGGATTCTATTATGCCACAATCTTGAACCGAAGTCGCGTATCACGTTCCGTTTGTATAGAACCAGGAGGACAAGCGTGGTACATTTATCTTAGTCTCTGATTCTATTATACCACGTTCCGAGCGTGGTACGATTATCTCCATCTCTGATTCTATTATACCACGCTTTTGAACCGAAGTCGCGTACCACGTTCCGTTTGTATAGAACCAGTAAGACGAACGTGGTACGATTATCTCAGTCTCTCATTCTATTGAGGTATATTTTGGTAGTTGGAATTCGATATAAAAGTAGGCCGTAGCGCCGCTGCCCGGGCAAAATCTCCTCCTAGCATACTGTATGGCGTATGGCCGTCTTCGTTAGCCCAGTTTAGGAGCAAAACAGTAGGACGTTAAACACCATTTCATTTCATTCCATTTCTATCCATTGTTTAAATATACTACGTATAGGGTCTTTTTAAATGGGCTATAATAACTATTACACCGTGTGTAAATGGCGATCATAATAACCGACTAATCGACTGTCTGAATTGTGTTATAATATTAAATATTAAGTGTGAATATGGTCTATAAATAGTCTAAACACATCCAAACTGAATAAATAATTATTTTCATTTGCAAAATTAGCTTTTATTCAGGTAAAATCACCATAATTAAAAAGAACGTGGTACAAAATCTCGTACCACGTTACATTACTATAGAAGCAATAGGGACGAGCGTGGTATTTTGGGGCGTGGTATTTAGCCACTGCCGTTTTGATGATCACTCGTGCACTTATTAATAATTAAAGGAGCTAAATCGCTAACATTTGGAGCCTAGAAATTCATAAAAGTGGTTCGCAACGCATATAATACTGTAATATGAATGTATATAAACTGATTTACATTCAATGGTTTCCGTGTTTACTCCAATTTCAAATCAGTTATGTTTGGCGAAATAAGCCAGCAACGTCAATCATGTGCAAAAGTCTAGCGTCTAGTTATTCCAGTCTACTAACTCCGTCTGACTTATTGCAATGTGTCTAGCCTCGTCCCTCCAGTCTCTCAATACAACTGGAGCTGAAGCGCATTATGGTACATAGTGCTGATATCAAGTAAAATTTTACGCATCGATGCATCGGGCGCAAACATCGATACTCGCATCGATGCATCGGGAATTTTTTGCCGCCTTTTTGTTATTCAATAATTACAGAAATAATCTAGTATTTCCGAAAGAAACACAGATTTCCCTATATTATCAATATTATAGAAATGTCGATTCATTTGAATGAATATATTTCGACAATATTCTTCTTTTATTTATTTATAATTATGACATTGTTATTGTCCGATTGGAACCCTTCGATTGACACTCGTTGAATGAGGCGTGTTGACTGTTGGCCGTATAAATAGCCGGGATTTATGAAGTCTTTCTCGATTGCCCGTGAAACAAAATAAGATGAAATCGTTTTAATACTATTCAAGTGTTAAAACCCGACCAAGAAAATATTATCCTCCGGACATCGTTCGTTTGTTTGGCCATAAGACCATATATTTGGGACATAGATTTGGGATTTAAATGAACCGTGAAGTTGAGGAACATGATTGCCAGGGGCAGGGGAAGTAACCAGCAATGAGAATTTTGGTAGTCACTGGATAATGGCGACATAATGGAAGCGTATAGCGTAACAACGTGCGGGATTCATTGATTTGTTCTATTACACGTCTATTGTTTTATTTTTAATTATAAAAAAAACACAGAAAAACGTTTTGTTCTTTTCTTGTGGACAAATTTGTGAACTCCCTCAGAGTCCTCGGACACAAAAAGGAACTTAGATTTTTTTTTGCCGATGGATCGATAATACAAAAAAGGGCCGAGAATCGCATCGGTGTCAGCCGAATCGATGCATCGGCGATGCATCGATACTTGATATCAGCACTAATGGTACACGATTCTTACTCATTCGTGTAACAATGACATGTTAAAAAAATATTTTTTCTTAAATATCGGATATCAGAAGCTCACCTTTTCCTGGTAAGTTTACATCAGCAATGTTGATTTAAATTGACCAATAATTCGTGTTTTCGATGTCGACGATTTTGGAGGAGTTTGAGTTACGGACTTAGGTCCTTTAAGAGTTGTACCAATTTATAAGTGATTTTTAAGGATACGCCATGATCATGATACGGTAGGCCTATAGTATATAATTTAAAGACAAGTCGAACCATAAAATAGACCACTTGGTCTCAGACCAATTATTTTATAGGAGCTTTTACGGGTTTCCGTTTTGACGTCATTTTCGGTCATGCGCAGACACTGGCCGTGTTGCTAGACTGAAACTCATAGGCCATTGTGTGTGTTTTTCTGAAAATACCGTCGTACAGTAAGCTTCTTTTACTTAATATGGAACCGACCACCATTTCTATATACGTGTAAGGTTTACCGACCGATGCCAGAAACCGATATTTACAGAAACTTCGATATAGAAAAGATACGGCAAGTTTACCTGACCCGTAATGGCCGTATGCAACTGAGGAAAACAGTGGATGAATGATTCGTGTTCATGGCCCGAATTAGTATTAAGTCAAGTTTATTACCGGTACGCATTTTACAGTTGCTATCTATTACTTACGAACTATTAATTAACATAATAGATTTAAAAATGGTCTATCCTATTTACATTCAACTGCCGACTGGACAGTGTACGCGGTTAATACTTGATATACCATCTGCTAGTGTTGCATGCTATACTCTTACACAAAACACAGTACTATGTTGGTCCTTGAGACTATCGACTCAAAAAATAATTCCAGCTAATAATTCTATAAATAGAATGCAATATGCAAATAAGACTGTTTATGCGTGTTGTATAGCCAATAGCTACTGTAAATTTCCCCGCGTTTAGACGGCTCTATAACCAACGAAAAATAGTTGTTTGATTTACGCGGTAAAACTTCAGCCATTTTTATAAAATGTTATCGTGATGGAATATGAATAACAGAAAGAACAAAACGATGATCAATTGGAATCTGTGAATATTTTTCAAAGCTCTTTTTACAACTACATAAATCTTCTTGGCTCAGTGTTTGGCAGTGAAATTTTAATCCAGTCAGTTGAGTTTATCTCCACTGTCGCAACCAAGAATAGAGAACGATAGATTTGTGTCTATTTATTAATTTCGAATTTAGTATTTGGTTCGGAGAACAACTGTTGAATGCAATAACTGGACTGGTGCATTATATACAGAATTATTTTTTACAGCGTGATTATTATTTGTTATCATTTTCATACACCCACATTGAAATGTGGTCGTATATTGCCGTCGGTCCCAGTGTCTGAAACAAACATTTTCAAGCACAGGCCCGCAGGACCCGTGTAAAACCTGATCATGCGGGTCCTTCAGGTGACATGCAGGCCCCACCATGGTGGTATTTTATTTCGCGAATTTTTGCTCATATTCCCGTTGAATCTGTTGTCTGTCCGACACATCATGCTACGCGTATACACCTTCTTCTAAGGTGTGGTACCTAGTAAGTCAAGTATTTCAACATAGCCTATTCAATGTAGCCTATTGTTATTGTTTTCGGGATTCTTGTTTACAAGCGAGATGAAGAACACAGGAAAGGAAGTACAAAGCGACTGCATGCGTAAGTTAAAATTGTCATC
This sequence comes from Patella pellucida, assembly GCA_917208275.1. Lineage (NCBI taxonomy): Eukaryota > Metazoa > Mollusca > Gastropoda > Patellidae > Patella > Patella pellucida. The sequence continues at coordinate 52,061,700 of OU795037.1, read as the reverse complement.
ATCGATTGACATGAAAATACATCATACTGGAGGACTACGGTATAAGTACATGTAACTTGCTAAAGAAAAAGAGAAAAAAAGACAAAATCGAATTTGTGTGTTATATCAATTTCATGCGAACAATTCTATTCATAATTACATAATTTAGGGGTTTTATTATTAAACTTCGTGAACTTTAAACAGTTACAAACTAATCCTGGTGGTGGCGTTGACGAAAATGACGCTGCCGTAAACTCGCTTAGCCAGCCCGAGATTATTAGCACCATAGCCTATAGCCATCAACAATCAGGGGCTGGTTACGCGAGTCAATGTTAGGCAAAACAAGAGCTTCTGTCATGTCGATGACAAATAAACAATGACCGTCGACGCTCGTATAAACTATCAAAGACTCAGGGATTGCGTTTCTGTGACAGTTCCAGTACCATTTCCAAATTTGTCGTATGCTGACACTAACTAAGTGATGTAAAAAGGTGGAGGCTCGGCGACCCTAGTGAAATAGGCAAGCAGGAGTCCTCCGATAAAATTATTCAACCTCTGGACCGACGTATGTGTCGAACACTCGTCGGTCCGTCCGGCGTCCACAATTGCTTGTCGACGCTCTAGAGGCCAAAGTTAATATCCGATTGACTTTAAATTGATACACAGTGTTTAAGGTCATGAGACGAAGAACCCATTTGATTTTCAGCGATTTCCGATAATAACTGTCACATGATCACTTAAAAAAATCTTGTGGACGCTCTAGAGGCTAAAGTTAATAACCGATTGACTTTAAATTTATACACAGTGTTTAAGGTCATAAGACGAAGAAGTCTATTGATTTTCACCAATTTCCGATAATTACTGTCAGAGTTATGGCCCTTGATCTCTCAAAAAAATCTTGTTGCTGCTCTAGAGGCCAAAGTTAATATCCGATTGACTTTAAATTTATACACAGTGTTTAAGGTCATGAGACAAAAAAGCCTATTGATTTTCAGCAATTTCCGATAATAACTGTCAGAGTTATGGCCCTTTATCACTTAAAAAAATCTTGTGGACGCTCTAGAGGCTAAAGTTAATAACCGATTGACTTTAAATTTATACACAGTGTTTAAGGTCATGAGAGGAAGAAGCCTATTGATTTTCAGCAATTTCAGATAATTACTGTCAGAGTTATGGCCCTTGACCTCTTTAAAAAATCTTGTTGATGCTCTAGAGGCTAAAGTTAATAACCGATTGACTTTAAATTTATACACAGTGTTTAAGGTCATGAAACAAAGAAGCCTATTGATCTTCAGCAATTTCCAATAATTACTGTCAGAGTTATGGCCCTTGATCACTTGTGGATGATCTAGAGGCCAAAGGTAATATCCGATTGACTTTAAATTTATACACAGTGTTTAAGGTCATGAGAAAAAGAGGCCTATTGATTTTCAACGTTTCCGATAATTACTGACTGAGTTATGGCCCTTGATCACTTTCAAAATTTTGTGGACGCTCTAGAAGCTAAAGTTATTATCCGATTGACTTTAAATTTATACACAGTGTTGAAGGTCATGAGACGAACAAGTATATTGAGTTTCAATGAATTTAGATAACTTGAACAGCATGGAGGAGAACTTTATCAAAGCCAAACAAATTCCAATGATTTTCTGATAATTACATAATGAGTTGTTACTTTTAATCAGATTTTAGTGTATTATAAAAGTTTCATTACCGAAAAAAGTAAAATATGCGACAACTCTTGTTGACTGCCCGGACGATTTAGCTGCTGTGGGCGTATGTTTCGTTGACTGGCAACCTATGTTTTAGACTTGCTACGGTCGTGCTTAAATTTTAATATCGTCTTGAATAATTCTTTCGTGGAGCCACAGGGCACCACTCTATAATCCATATTGTTTACTCTTACGCTCTATTTCGTGGCATTTTACAACCAAACAGTATGTTTTTATACGCCCACATTTTCATGTGGACGTATTATGTCGTCGCCCCCGTCCGTCCACAATTGTTTGTGGACCCTCTACAGGTCACTATTCTTGTCCGATTTTGACGAAACTTTAAATATAGCTTTATCCCCAAAAGATCTTGGCTGCTTTCGATATTGGCATGTATGGGATCGAAACTTCATGGATTATGGCCCCTGATTGTACCAAAAATCACATTTTTAGCTTGTGGACCCTATAGAGGTCACATTTTTGAGTCGATTGTGATGAAACTTGACATGCATGTTTATAACCCAAAGATCTTGGTTCCCTTTGATATTTGCGCCTATCGGAACGTAATTTCCTAAATTATGGCCCCTGATTGTCCGAAAAATCACCTATTTTAGCTTGTGGTCCCTCTGGAGGTGACAATTATTATCCGATTTCTTATGACGAAACTTGAAATGCATGGTTATGACCCAAAGATCTTGGTTCCTTTAGATATTTGCGCATATCGGATCGTAATTATCCATCTCTCGAAAATGTGGGCGTATCCTGCCTGGCAGTGCCAGCTTACTATCTTTTATTATTTGTTTGCAGTACAATTAACACAAAACATATAAATCGGCTGCATACAGCAATATCTGTGGAATGCTTCTGCCTAAGGCCAACTGGACTGTTAGTCTCGGTCACCCAGAACCTCCTAGTCTTAAACATACAGAGAATATTTTTCTGGATGATAGAGACTATTGAACCGTGTGCGAGCTTGACATATCTTTTGCTACAACGCAGTATATCGTCATTAAAACAAAAAAATAATAACTAAGACGTGATTTGAAATCAGCTATTTATTACGAATGCTACACACAACTTACAACAAAAGTGGCATAAGCATTAAAGAATATGATTTATATAAAGAGAAAACCCCGCTTTCCCTCGCATTTTCCATGTTAAACTGCGGGCTATTAGACGACCAGGCTAAAAATAGAAACCGGAAGTGCGTCACACGAAAAACCTCCTATATGTTATTTTCAAGTTATTGAATTTAAATCTTGTAGAAATGGTTCATTTACATGTACTGGTGTCTTCTGTCTTACTCAAGCCACAGTCAGTAGTTTACTCGCCAATGCAATAGAATACATGTAGTTCCCATAATTTTCACATATACTGACCCCAAACTGTACTGCACATATAATAAACCAATTTCCATTGAAAAAAAGGTCAAGGTGTAGCCTAACCGCATAATTATGATTACATCTCATTTGGGACTTGCGTCATTTGGGACTCAAAACAATATGACCGCGACGTTTGGGACTCCGGTATACAACGTTTGGGACTTTGGTATACGTCGTTTGGGACTTTGGTATACGTCATTTGGGACTCCGGTATATTTAGTAGTACTTCCATGTTTTTCTTTCTCAAATAGTAAACGAGCTTGATTGACCGATCACTACTAATGTTTTTCGTGAAACGGGATAATTGCAATCAACACACGGCCGCCATTCTCGATGATTGACAACTCACTTTTTCCCTCATCTACCAAAGAACCGCTAGGTTTCTTTGCACATACTACAATAACATTGGGATTATCGGTTAATCTGCTTTAATTATTCCGCTGTAGTCATTGCCATTTCTTATATTTTCCTGAGAAAAAGAACCCCGTAATTGGTACACAATCAACACACAGTCGCCAATCTCGCTGATTGTTAACTTGCGTTTTCCCTCATCCACCAAAACACAGCTAAGTTTCTTTGCACATACTACAATAACATCGGGATTATCAGTTAATCTGCTTTAATTATCCCGCTGTGATCATTGCCATTTCTTATATTTTCCTGAAAAAAAACTTGCTTTGTACGCACAAATTTATCGATTGGTATTGCCTTCTACAAGCTTGTCGACGAATGCAAGTGACCGCGTAGCTTGCAGATTATTGTTAACAATTTATAAGGGGCTTGTTTTTGTGTTTGTCATTTTCAAATAAATTCATCAGCATATTATTCGTTTTTAACAAAATTTAATTTATTCCCTTTTATGGGAAACAATGATTATCAAAGAACCGTTAGTGCAACTAATGTTTTATCGTTTGGTTGAGCCTTTTACTAACCACTTGTAGTTCATGTTAATAAATATTTTCTTTCGTGTTTCGACTTGGCCTATTTCTAATAAATTCATCAGCAACTTTTTTATATAAATACATGTAGTACAGATAGACAGGTACCAGCATTGTTTTTCTTATCAAATCAATAGTAACAGACAGCTGATATACATAAAAGACAACTATAATGTTTTCATTTCTTTATTATTATTATTCATAATCTCAAATATGTCTTCGGCCATCATCTAAAACGAAAAAAGATAAGTTATTACTTTTTCTACATAAATTCTTAAGAGTCCCAACTACTCCCAACTATCGTTTATATCGAGTCGAGTCCCAAATGACGCGAGTCCTAAATGACGTGATGCCATAATTATATGATTTGACGAAACCCAACTGTCACACGAAGTTTCTTTCTTGTCCTATCCAACTTACATGTAAAATATCCACAAATATGGAGCCAAATCGTTGCCATATTAAGAGAATATATCATGTAGGCCTAGTCTAATAGTTAAAATTGACAAATTATCAAAGTCAAAATTGTAAAAATGTCCATTTTCGAGATTTTTCACTTGTAAATATCACATGACACAAAATACAAAATCACTATATTAAATCACTATATTAGTTAGTATCAAAACAAACAAAAAAAATTAGTAATTTTATTCATTTTCAACATTTCGCCTTTGCAAATTCACTGTACAACTTTTCCATCCTTGCATTTTCAATTACCAGAACTTCTCCATTGGACAGAGGGAATGGTTCCAGGTTTCGCCGAAGTTGACATCATAAGACGACCAGTATTTATCGTCTCGGTTAAAATTACTGCTCCAATGGGTTATTTCATAATTCTTCTTAAGAATTGCCCGATTTCATTTATTATTTTTTCAGAAAAATAAATTTGTTGTCACGTAGAACAACTTTTTGTTTATAAAGTTATATCATTGAACCTTGAGGTTGGTTTATTGTCTTAAAAGACAAGATGAATCTTAATCAATTAAGAACAGCTTTACAGTTATGTAATAAATTGCAAACAAATGGTAGAGAGTTTCATGTTTTGCAAGGAAGAGTTAATCTGCCAAAGTTTTTTATTCCACAAGAACAGTTACAATATTTAGTTGATAAACATCTGTACTTTGTGGAAAATAAAAAAATAAAATATCCTTGGAAAGAGGTATGAATTATTGTTATCTCTGGGATGGTTTCCCAGATAAGGAAAGTATGGTACATGTATCACCAACGTGTTTCGGGGCTATTCTGTGTTAGAATATGCTCCCAGGTGACACATATGGATTATTTGTAGATGAGCTAGGATTGGGGGTGTATAGCTCTTTACTGAAGAAGTTTTCTGGTGAAGGCAGTCACTGTACATTAGAAGTCCAATTCTAAATTCATTTCAATATTTCTTTATATACAGTTTTTAAAATACATTATATACAAATCATATTAAATGGGTACTAAACGTCCTAACTCCTAACCCTATCTCCTATCTCCATATTTTCGTCTCTGACATCTGGTTATATCTGACGTCTGTATTTAAAGAAACCAATTTTCATACAGACCAGAGAACAATGATTTCAACCAATCAGATAAAAAAGATAAATTTAGGGATTAAAAATATATATTTTAACAAATCAAAATAAAAGAAGTTAAATAAAAATGTAATTTCATTGGTTGAAGTTTATAATATAATTAATAGAAATAGTTAATAGGGTTTAAGTAAAGGTGTTGACAACTTGATCTGTTAATTATATAAATCTTTGCCTAAGGTTTCTTTTAATAAGCCTGCTGGCAATTTTAGGCAATTAACTTTATAGACTTTAAATCAAAATATTAACACTAAAGTAAAGACAGACAGACTGGTAATTTAAAGTCAGCCATATTGACAAATATAAAATTATCCATTCTTTAAATAAAATTTGAAAAAGAAATTAAAATTAAGATCACTTTTCGGTGATACGTGCAGGAGACCCTACCTGTCCACTGTCAATATAATGGAATATGTACATGTAGTTACACTTGTCATCATTTATGAAAGTAAAGAAATAAATTATTTGTTCTTCTCACATTGACTGGGGGTTTATTTATTTTTATTTATTTATTTTTCAATCAAGTAAGTAAAGGTTACAACATGACAAAAAATTAATGTATTAATAAGAACTAGTGCCGCATTGCACAACTGAGAAAGTGACAACAATAAATAGAGATATGTATATGAAAATAATGAATGAATGAATGAAATGGGGTTTTAAATCCTACGCTTCTGCACCTAACCTGAGCTAATTGAAGACGGGCATACGCCATACAGTGTGCTATGAGGGAAATTTTGCCCACGCAGCAACTGAATTCAAACTGCCAAGGGATCTTTTACTTGCACGCCAATACATGTATGTATATACACAGGGCCTTAGTTATTCATCTCATCCGAACAACTAGGCAGCTGTCCTTGTCAGGCCCTCCGTCTGTATCACTGACAGAGGGAAACCAGTATATGAAAATAAGAACTATGTGTTACATTGTATAATTGGGATGCGAAATGAGACAAGCGTAGAGAAATATGATAGATACACTGTATGGTGTCACGTATAAACCTTTACTTAGGATAGCCCATAAAGTCTGATGTATATAACATCTGTTGCTTATTTCCAATGTGGACCATTCCTTGTCAATTAGGGCATTCCTTGTCAATTACAATGTTTGAGAAGTATTTGAAGCAAAATTATGACACATTACTTAGTTTGAATATGTTTTAGTCCATATATTAAATCACCCAGTTTGTACGCAGGAATGTAACTTTTATGTAGCCAAAAGGGAATATTTAATGAATAAATAATTATCATAAGCCTTACTAATATTTCATTTTAAGTCCAATTTAATAATTTTTTTGTGTGCCCCAAGCTGAAAAACTGAATTAGCAATACCTTACTGTGAATAAAAAACATGAGATATGAATGACCTGTTGTGAAAATTTTGAAGTGGAAGCCCCGACCGAAAGTATTCATTGCATTGATGGACTCTTAAATGGCTTAATTAATCGACGAGTAATCGGCCGAAAATAGATTTATATATGACATCATAGTGACTGGTTCATTGTTTTACCAATTGACAGGATAAATAACTCTTTGTAAATCGGCCGAAAGTAGATCGATATATGATACCATAGTGGCCGGTTCATTGTTTAACCAATCGGCTAGATTAAATATCAATCGGCTAAAGCCGACAAAAAACATCCAATTAAGATCCCTGCTTTACATGTATGTATTATCTTTTCAGATGGACACTTTATCATACTCCGAAACTCCAAATCAACGGAGAAAGAAATCTGGTTCCCCGAAGAAAAATAGAAGTATGAGAGGTCATCCAGAGGGAAACAGTATTCTACATAAAGAAAAAATTAAAATGACACTTCCTTCCATGATCAAGGATGACAGCATTTCACCATCGAAAAAGAAAAAACACGGACTTTCAGATAATTTAGATGATTCTACTGATAAATATTACACACATAAATCAAAACATTTAGATCTAACAGAAAATTTACTAGATAGAAGCACACCGGATTCACTTGGGGAAATAAGTTCAATTGCTCACATGTCAGAGATGACTATGCATACAACTGGCATACGTAAAAACCGCAAAGGAGATGTGACTTTTGAGAAAGCTGTTCAACGTGCCAGAGGAACTCCAGATGGAGCAGAAAAGTCTTTTGCAGTGAAGAATGGTAACAAGATATCACAAACTAAAGAAAAGACAAAGAAATTATTAGATGAAGAGTTAGAGTTATGTACTAAAGAAAATTCACCAGCAATAAAGAAACATGATTCAATAAAACCATTAGAAAGAAAAAAATCTATTAAGGTTTGTACATCTGCCTGTGTATTAATGGTAATGTATTTCACCATATTCAATAGAAGGCTTGATATCACCTGAACTACGTACATCTTGTCAAGCCCTTCAAGTATTACTCTGTATATTTCGGCACTAAGTTTAAAATATTGTTACGATTATCAATTCTAGCGCTTCTACATGTAACTAAAATGTCTACATGTGACAATCGAGTTGCAAAGTTCAAGGTTCGATCAATGTCTGATTGTCAAGGTTGTTGGAAATCATGGCTGATCAAGAAAGAGTTTCCTTCTGAGTCAATTGCCTGTTTTTGGTTTCCGTGAGTTTCTCAATTGTAAACTTGTCTATCTTTTTTTGTGGAGGCTGCCATATTTGTTTACAGTGTGTTATGTGTCACAACCTCTGTTTGGACAATGCTAATTAGTCAAGTGTAAACACAACAAGCACAAAAGTTCAGAAACATAGTATAGCACTGACTACCGAGTTTTCCACCCAAGCTGCTTCAGGTTGTTCTTTACAATTAACATACGTAAAAAATAAAACACCAGTTTTTAAATTTTTACAATGACAACCTGCTCACTATTTAAAGCATGTTTAAAAAGTTCAGTTTTAAGATTCTGTTTAAAAAATGCAACATTATTCAAGTTTTATTTACATGGCCAGGTAACTGATTCCACACTTTATAGCAATACACCAGTATTAAAGTTAAATACTTAAAGATGCACTATGTAAGCTATAGATAAAGAACTGGACCATTCATGATATAATACTAATAGTTCCAAAATACATAATTTAAAAATAATATATTGAAAATTTCATTCAAATTACTTAATTCTGAGCCGCTTGAAGTTTTGGTTAGATGGTTTATTATAGTATCAACTGTACTTAAATCACAATTTTTTAATTAAAACAATTACAGCAATCATATTTTAATCTGTTTACATGTGTGGGATCCAATGATTTAGAGAGTTTTCTATAGGCTTGTCATCTGAATAAATGTCAAAATAATGATTTATATTATATACACATGATTTTTGACTTGCACATGAGCTTAAATCTCACCATGTCTTAATAGTCAAGGGGGTAATGGTGGCTAATTGGCAAGATGCTGGCTCGCTATTCTGGAGGTCGGGTGTTTGAGCCCTGCATTGGCCGAGAAAGTTCATCAAGATCTTCTGGCATGTTTCTGCCTTGTAGGGGCCTGTGGGCAGCATGTGAAAGATCCCTTGACAGTTGGAATTCGATATAAGAGTAAGCCGTAGTGCCGCTGCTATAGTACACTGTGGCGTATGCCCGTCTTCATTAGCCCATTTCAGAGCAGATCTACAGTAGGACTTTAAACCCATTTAATTTCATTTCTTAATAGTCCATGAGCTAATGACAAAATAATATGGTCACCAGTTACAAAAGGTACACAGATGTGGCCATGTCGGATAAACAACAAAATACCTTTGGCTAGCAAAGATACAAACCCTTTCACTTCTCTGTTAACATTCTATTTGGTGATCATAAAGATCAAGTATATGAAAACTTAGTGTGAACAGGTGGTCAAGCACAGAAAAAAAAGAAATTTTTTTTGAAGGCTGCTTTTTTTGATTATTTTTGTTTTCTGTGTAGTTTGCAATAGTATTTGAGTTCAGCAAACATTTCTCAATTATTAATTATTTTGACAGCTTCAGATCAAACAAGCCGCTAAGAAACTCAAAGGATTGAAGACTAAAGGTAACTTACATGTAGAGAAGGGTAGAAATCTACCAAAAAAGAAATTACCAGATGCCTCACATTCAATGTTACATGATGATACAAGTAAGAACATTTTATTGTTAGATTGTTTTTACCAACAGTATGAACTATGAAGTGCTTGCTATATTGGAATTGGGTATAAAAATGTTATACATGTACTGTATAATCTCATTTCAACAAATTAATATCAGGTATCAGAAGATCATTAGTTTTTAACGTGTGTGACAAAGTGAATTAATCATGTTACCCACATTGCATAAGTAGAGTTTATATCCACTTAATTTCTTATAAATCAAACTGACTTTCTAATATAATATTAGTATATAATACTTGAATGCAGGTTTGATTTTATGCTGTTTTTTTTAGTGGTGAAGAAAGCTAAAACTAAAGACATGAATTGGAAAGACAGAAGAACAGCTTCTAGAATTGCTAAAAATCATTATCAGCTGATACAGAATTCTAAACTTATATGGGAACAATTGAGAAAGTAAGTACACTACATGATAGATTGAATGCTTATTTCAGTGAGTGGGGAGGAAATTAAAAGAATTCACTGTACATGTTATTACGTTATTGTCAACAAAATCAACAAATTTAAGAGCAATAATTGAATGATGAAATTTTGTTTTTGTTTGTATTTAGAAAAGATTTATCCGATCAGAAGAGAATAGAACACTGTACAGAATTATATACAGGTGTTAAAGGGAAAATAGCTGAGGTGAGATTATTATAATTTACTAGTTTACTTATGTATCAATCACATTTCTTCTAATATTAATAGTTAACTCATTCGGTCCAGTAGTCGTGTCAAAGCGACCTAATTATCCACTGAATCTCACCGACTTACCCCGCCAGGCGTTGACCTAGTTTTAAGTCAGACATCCGCTGAACGTCTCGCAGCGACATTTCACATGTACTGTTTTATTGATCAATAAAGTTATAAAAAATTGCTGATTGTCTTTCCAAAAATAGCCATCTAATAAACAGATAGTTTGAACTTATGATTGGCATCAAAAAATGTACACGTTACAACAACGGTTTAGGTGCTAGATGGTCGCGAGTTCACGAGAAAATTCTGTTCATATCGGTCGCCATTTTAAACGGCCGTCCGCTAAGTACTATTTTATTGATCAATAATAAGAAACAAGAAGTTATAAACAAAAGTCGTTTGACTTTCCAAAAGTTGTAATCTTATAAAACAATAGTTACAGCTATTGATTGGGGTCATAAAATGTTTACTTCACAACAAGGTGTTAGGTCTTAAACTCAAGTGAAAAAAATGGATAAAATTTTTAAGTACAACACCTGCGGTCGGCTTCTTTCATGCACTGTTTTATTGAGCAATAAAGTTATATAAGAAAAACTGATTTGCTTTCCAAAAGTAAAATTAGCCAATAGAAATATAGTTTAATTTTTCAACTAATGGTTGAACTTTATTGAAGTCATAAAATTTACGACACAAGACCGGATTTTGGGGGTTAAGGTCATGAACTCTGACTCTGTATAGAAAATTATTTTCGAGGCCGCCATTTTAAATGGTAATAGATTAATTCGTACGCTTTGTTTTATAATAAATTCTTCGTTATGGGAAGTGATTTCGACTCTGACTTCGAAGGATTTTTTTACTGGAACTTTATTAGACGTAGAAATTAGCAATAATAGTATCCTGGACAACGAATTGACTGACAATTCTAGTGAGGAACAAGACGGCTACCAAATAGCTAAACTAAAATGGCGGATATTCTTTCGAGATTTTATTTGGAATGACACACCGAATTCGGTTATATGCCAATCATTTGTACGTCCAAAGCCAGGGCCAACAGATATATTAAAACGTAAGAAGAACGAATTTGATTTTATTAGTTTATTTTTTGGATTGAATATGTTCCATTGGTGAACGCCGAAACCAATAAATATCCTGCTGAAGTGAAAAAATCAATGAGATTGAGAGGTTCGAATAAAAAATATTCGAGGTACGTAACGTCTGCAGAAATTCGCGATTGACAACTTTATTTGTAGTGCTAATCCTAAAAACGTATTGAGGACTAAAAAAAATAATCAAGTGTGCTTACTGTTTGATGCATGGAGCATAAAAATATAACTTTATAATTCATAAACGAAGCCTCTTATTTATTTTACACAGCTCTTCGTTTTATAATAAAGAATAACTTTGCTAATATTGGGTATTTTTATTTATAAAAAATATCCTTGTAAAGCCGGATTTTATTTCTACATTTGGTAATATACACATTTTTGATTGGAGAAATAGTTTTTGTTCTATTTTATGTTATCTGCAATAGGTGAGATTAATGGATAATCCTTTAATTAACACTAGGGATAGTCTGGTTAATTGGCTTAGGAGATTAAGCAGTAATTAACAGAACTAGCTCTAGGGGTCAATGAGTTAATACCTATAAATGTTCTTTTATTAGTTTGCATTAGCTCATGATACAGCCCGTATGATACAGTGTTTAATCAAGTATGGTACAGCAATGCAAAAAGCTTCAGTTTTAGATGAAATAAAAGGTAATGTATGTCATGTATTATTATTCTAGCACAGTTCAGTGGAAGTGAGATGTTGCCTTATGTGTTTTAAGTTTAAGGCACAGCAATTCAGATCACTCATGTGTAATTAAAGGAACTATCCTAAATAAATTTTATAAATTCAAAGTCCTGTACAACTATCCAAAGCTTTACCTATTTTTTGTGAGACATCCCCAAATACCATGCAATCCAAATGGAATGGATATCTATGACAACACAGCATAAGTTTTTGTGGTAAGCAAGCATCGCTATTACCAAGTCAAACTAACAATTCAACTTTTTATTAACAAAGTTCTTTTTTGTCATTCATTGTTTAAATATTTTTTAAAAATTTAGATTCAATCGTCAATCTGTGTAAATCCAAATATGGTAAATTTGTAGTAATGAAGATGATGAAGTATGGGTGAGTTTTATACATATATTCATAGTATTATTAGTAGTGATAATCTTAACATTCTTCAATTATTCAATTTTAGTTTTTTGTCCCCCGCCTTTCGAAGAAAGCAGGGGACTATTAAAATTGGTTCGTCCGTCCGTCTGTCCGTCTGTCACACTTTTTGGGACACAATAACTCTCTTTCTAATTGAGCTAGAATATTCAAACTTGGTGTAGGTGTTTATTAGGTCATTACCTTGATGGAGTTCGAAGATGAGCATTTTCCGCTTAGGGTAAGCAGAGATAAGCAATTTGATTGGTTGATGCTTTGGGACACGATAACTTAAGTTGTAATTAAGTGAGAGTGATGAAACTTGTTACATAGTTTTATTTCATCAATACCTTGACTAAGTTCGATAATGAGCATTTTCTGCTCCGGGTAAGCAGAGCGATAAACAATTTGATTGGCTGAGACATTGAAACATAATAACTCTCCTTCTAATTGAGCTAGGATATTCAAACGTCCGATCAGGCAGGTTTCCCCCGAGTTCTTCGGTTTCTTCCTGCAGTAATGATCGAAATCATTCGCACGATCTGTGCCAAGGGCCAAATTGGAAAAAGGCCTCAGGCCTAATTTGCTACCCTTGTAAAATGACGTGATTATTATTAAACTTGGTGTAGGTGTTTATTAGGTCAATACCGTGATGAAATTCGAAGATGAGCATTTACCGCTTAGGGTAAGCAGAGATAAGCAATTTGATTGGTTGATGCTTTGGGACGCGATAACTTGAGTTGTAATTAAGTTAGATTGATGAAACTTGGTATATAGTTTCATTTCATCAATACCATCACTGAGTTCAATAATGCGCATTTTCTGCTCAGGGTAAGCAGAGCGATAAGCAATATGATTGGCCGAGACTTTGGAACATTATAACTCTCCTTCAAATTGAGCTAGGATATTCAAACTTGATGTAGGTGTTTATTAGGTCAATACCTTGATGGAGTTCGAAGATGGGCATTTTCTGCTTAGGGTAAGCAGAGATAAGCAATTTGATTGGTTGATGCTTTGGGACACAATAACTTTAGTTGTAATTAAGTGAGAGTGATGAAACTTGGTATATAGTTTTATTTCATCGATACCTTGACTAAGTTCAATAATAAACATTTTCTGTTGAGGGTAAGCAGTGCGTTAAGCAACTAATAGGTCTAGACTTTGAAACACAAAAATTCTCCTTCTAATTAAGGTAGAATGTTCAAACTAGGTGTAGGCGTACATTAGGTGAATGCCTTGATGGAGTTCGATGATGAACAATGTCTGATTCTATCTGGTAGAGAGTGATAAAACTTAGTGTATAATTTGATTACTCAATACTTTTGAAAAAAATAAATGTGCGATTAATTAATATGTGTCATCTATATATTTTGGGATTTCGGCGGGGGACATCAGCCTCACTGTTGGCTTGTTTTCCTCTAAATTGAAACATTCTACTGATTGTACTAATGTATCAAAGGTGTTAATCAATTTTAATTTTCTTCTAGAAACAAATTTCAACGAAGTCTTATCCTAAAACAGTTACATGGTAAAGTTGTTAAACTAATTCGACATAAGGTATGATCAAAGGAGCATATTGACAAACAAAATTATTTGAAGGGGTTATAAATATAGTGATATTGCCACCAATACAAAGCCCAGATATCCTTTTAGTTTTCGAAAATAGTTGTTTGACAAATGATAAATAAAACAATTAGCCATTGATGAAGATTATTTTAATAACTTTTAAGATGGTTCAGTATGCTACCTCATGTATGCATGTTCTGAGTAGATGTTGAAAGGAAATCTTAAGTGTAACAGAATATCCAGCCAATCTATCGGGGCTAGATGCGTCATACATGTATATCCATTTAAATGTATTTAATGGATTCAGATGTAAATGCTCATTTATGTTTTTTTTTATTGATATCGAAAAAAAACCCATTTTTTGTATCGCATGATATTAATTACCTCTCCTGAAGAACTAGAATTTGATTCGTGTTAAACACCGAAAGTCATTTAATCTTTATCAGCTCAGCTTCAGTCGGTCCATGTTTGAAAAATCCTATTGATAAAACAATGAACCGTAGAACGGTTTAATTATTACTTGCAGCTACAAATACAATACGATGATAGTCACCATACCTTAGTCAGAATCTGGGACATTAGCACATTCTAAAGGTAGTTTTGTAATCTGGAAAATAATAATTGGATTACACATTTGATGGTTTTGTTGACTAGTTGTTAGATAATTTGATATAAATTAGTCATTTGATATAAACCTGAGATAGAACACTGAATATCCTGAGAAACACACTGAATAACCTGAGAAACACACTGAATAACCTGAGAAACACACTGAATATCCTGAGAAACAGTCATTTCCGGCAATCTCCAATATCGAATCCCGATGACACGTGACATGCATTGCTTGGAATTAGATCAATTATTTTAAACAAGCGATACTAGATTTTGTTCTAAGTATTGTTTATAGTCATATGGAATTTTATTTTAAACCAATTTCAATTATAGCTGTCACAATTACCATTAGTAAGCTACATTATGTAAATTAAATATGGAAAATTATTTTGTATGTACAATATATAACTGAAAGCAAAACCGTAGACAAGTAATGACTTTCTCATTTAAGGACTGCCCTCCCGCCCAAACAATTTTCAACAATAGCCAAATTTTCTTTTGCACCATCCTCTAGCCAGCAATGAGGTAAAAAAAAAGAAGAGAAACTGCCCTTCCCTCTGACGAGAAACAAGACACTATAATACACCATAACATTTATTATTATATATTGTATTTTTAGGAATCTAGTGAAGTTATAGAGTATTTTTTTGCTGAATATGCTACAGGACCACAGAAACTAACTTTATTAGAAGAATTCTATGGCCCAAGTTTTGTATTGTTCCAGGTACATGTAGATAGAATAGTTTCACAGATATACATAAAATCTCCTACAAGTCTTTCTTCTCTATATCAAAAAATATCAAATTTATACACAGTGTTCAGAGGCTAAAGTTAATATCCGATCGACTTTAAATTTATACACAGTGTTGAAGGTCATGAGTTTCAATGAATTTTGATAACTTGAACAGCTAAATCCAGAATATTAAATGTTTCGTATACTAAACGATAGCATGGAGGAAAAATTTATCAAAGCCAAACAAATTTTAATGATTTTCTGATAAATACATAACGAGTTGTTAATTTTAATCAGATTTTAGTGAATTATAAATGTTTCATTACCAAAAAAAGTAAGATATGCGACAACTCTTGTTGACTGCCCGGACGATTTAGCTGCTGTGGGCTTATGTTTGGTTGCCTGGAAACCTATCTTTAACTATTATAGTGAGAACTGCCAACTCATTATCTAATCTACCATAATATATCTTTAAATATTTTGTACAACCTCGATTTTGTTATTAATGAGTATTGTTTATTGAGTTTTATGTTATTTGTAGACCCAGACAGCTAAATCATTAGATCAGATTATAGAGGAACAACCTAATAAAAAAGAGATAATATTAAGCAATATGAAAGAAACTCTACTATCTCTTATTGACAAGTAAGTTGACTTAGGGTTTTTTGTTATATGTTCCTGGGATAAATAAAGAAGCTGATTGAGTGAAAAGAGCAGTCTTGATTTATATTTGTCATTAACTTGAAAATGTTGCCTGTAATTTATTAAATCTTACTTCTAGATTTTTTTTTAGGAAAAGAAATCTTTAATCAATAAAGTCCTCCTGATATTTTATGGTGTAAAAATGTATATCTATTTTAGAGAGGTTTTACTACATTCTATGGTACACAGACTGTTCTTCGAATTTTTTAATTATGCAGAAGGAAAAATGAAAACAGTAAGTTTTATCTATCTAAAATTCAATTATTGTAGATTTTTACAATTTTACATACATGATATAAATGCTATAGATATTGCATACATTATTTTATTTGAGATTTATATTTGTTGATAGTTGTTATCTTATGTCAAGGTAAGCTATGTCTATATAAAAGTTGAGTTTAGAATGTTATGGTATTATATGATGTTACGTTTTATTTTAAAGGAAATGATAGAAGCTTTAAGAGAAGGTTGTGTTAATATGGTACATACTAGAGAGGGTGCTAGAGCTGTCATGCATTGTTTATGGCACGGAACAGCTAAGGTTAGTTTTGTAATATTGATGTTTCGTCATAATATTGTGAATATTACTGACTAGAATTACTACAATTGATTATTCTCTCAGTTTATGGGGGGATGGGATGCCCTAATGGTCTAGAGTGTCGCGCTTTAACCTCTAGCTGGCCGATCACCTCTGGCTTGTGGCTGTGGTTTGAGGCCCATGTGTGAGTGTATGTGACATGGAGATATGGACGCCTTCTCAACCTCGTGGGTACCCTCCGGGCACTCTGGTTTCCTCCTACTGCTAAAGACCCCTACCGGCAAGTGAATTATTGAAATAAAAATTGAAAACCATACGTTAATCCCAAAATAACCTAGTTTGTGTCGAGTGGATTTTAAACCCCATTCCTCCCTCTCAGTTTATGATTTTCATTTATAAATAATAAAATAATAAATAATAAATTATCTCCTAGGTTTCATATGTCTGTTACATTTTTGATTAGATCTTTTGTTAATTGATAAGTTTAATTATAATTTTTTGTTTTATTTCAGGATCGTAAAGTTATATTAAAGAGTTTTAAAACACATATATTAAAGATATGTAAAGAACAGTATGGGTTTCTTGCTATGTTGGCTGTATTTGATTGTGTTGATGATACAAAAATAGTTCAAAAAATTATTCTAGATGTAAGTAATTATTATTTAAAATTTGTTCCTTGACATGCTAAATGGTTGTGGACCTCCTAGAGTCTAAGATTATCTATCGTCTGATTGACTTCAAATTTATACACAGTTAAAGTTCTCAGATTATGGGTACATTTTGTATAATAAATGTTAGCACTAGGAAGGTTCCTGGCAATTACTGTATGGGTTGTTACTCTTGTTCATTTAAATGTCTTATTATTTACAAAAGAATAATGTGTGACATTCTTTGTTGATTGCTCAAATAAATATGGGACATCCTTTGTCGACTGCTCAAACAACTTAGCTGCTGTGAGCATAGCTTACTGCTTGACAATCTTAATGTCTTGTGAATATTCCCATTACCACCAAAGAATAAATATGTGACAGCTTTTGTGGACTGCTTAGATGACTTATTTTGTGGTTCAGCTACCTTGTAACTTAACTTTGTATATGGCATAAACTTTACTATTAAGTTCTGTGTTATATTTGTGTGTAGGAAATACTCCAATCATTATGTGAAATAGCAGATGATCAGTATGGTAGAAAAGTTTTGTTTTATATTCTGGAACCAAGAGATCCTGTTCACTTTCATCCTGATGTTCGACATATACTAGAGCTGGGGGATAAAAATCTTACAAGGTAATATAAACAAACTATTTGTATGGCCATACAGGGCTCCCAACAACCAGTATCGCAGCACAATTTGCGATAAATATTTAAAATCTAATGTATTTCATTCACAATCATTAATATGCCTGTCATTTTGGATATTGACACGAAGATTTATCCACATTTTGATGACCAGAAGGCATTCTCAACACTTTCAACGTGTATAAAATGTCAAATAAAATTCTATTCTCAAACTACCCATACACAATTATAATATATAACACAGTATAATGATAATTTGATTTTGATGAAACTTCAAAAGCATGTTTATAACCCAAAGATCTTGGTTCCTTTCGATATTTGCGCATATCGGATCGAAACTTTCTGAATTAAGGCCCCTGATTGTAGGAAATATCACTTTATTCTTACCTTGTTCTCTATCCAACTCTTGTATGTGGCCAAATCCTGCCTGGCAGCTGCTGGTTAAATTTGCTAATAAAATTCAGCAAAATTGAACTTTTTGATTAACAGGGCTGCTAATAAACAGTGAAAAATTATCGAAAACTTTGGCCATATTGAAATTGCCATCCGTCTACAATTTGCTAGCCTGGTCAGATTATAGAAAAATCTAATAATAACAGATTTCACAGGATTCAATTATAACTAATGTCTTTCTTTTCCACCGAAAATGTATATTTTTAATTTGAATATACATCTGTATATTTTTTTCAGTAAAAAAGATATGAGTGTCAGACATAAAGAATTATTAGACCAAGTATCACCTAAATTAATACAGTATGTTCTAGATAACGTTAAAGATCTAGTATTTGATAATACTAAATTATTATTAACATTATCTATAATTATACATGTTACAGGTAAATTATTATTACCATTTTATGTGCATGCAAAGTTTACACTGGACTCTATTTTTGTACCATCCGAATGACTAGATTAGTGGCGGCGCCTGTTGTCGGTTGATGGAGGGGTAAAGCCCCCTCGTAAGCGCCAAAGGTGCAATCGCCAAGAAAATAGACTGCTGGAAATGCTGTCTTGCAGTATTTAGGACACTGACCATACAGATTTATAGAGCTGACCAGATACCGCCTTTCGCCAAAACTCTGGCTTACCTGACCAGAGAGGAAAGTGTCAAACGGAAGGAGTGAGTGAATCAAAGTTAATGAGTATTCTCGCCACATTGAACATATACCCCAAATTTTAAAGATTGTACAAAGTCCTTCTCTGGTCATATTATTTACAATAGGTTTACAGCCGGATGGGTTTGGTAAAAAAAAAATCACTTAAACTCTACAACATGCAAGTCTTTGATTTCCGAAACCTATCAAAAATATTTTATTTTTTAGAATGACTATTGTTGGTAATTTTCACTATTGATTGCGATAGTATTGCTATTGGGTAAACAGCTATTGCAATACTATTACTATTGGGGATTAAATATTGCGATACTATTGGAATCACTTCTAGACAAGCCACTGAATTGCCTTATTCCTAAAGCAATGGCCTGAGAAATCCCTCTCTGGCCATTGCTGCATTTGCTTCTTATACTTGAACTTTTGAGGGAATGTGTCTTTTCTTCCCGTTAAATCAAATTTAACACTTAAGTACAGCAGCATGACAGTCCTTCGTTTAATCTGGGATCTTCCTTAAAACTTTGGACAGTGATTTAAGGTATTAAAAACGGTGTAAGTCTGTTTGCCTCCATACGGTATAGTTTATTTTATGTCAATGTTGATAGCCTTGTTTGTCACACAATTAGTTATACTGCAATATCCTGCTATGCGCTAAGCTAAGTATAGATAATTAGTTTGATTGCTTAATACTTTTCAAAGATTAAATGTGTTATTCATTAATTTGTGTCATCTATTTATTTTGAGATTGACTTGTTATTTAATAAAATTGTAATATTGACGTATATTATAGTTGATAGTACGGCTGCTATGGAAGCTATAGCTGATATTGCTGCTGAACCATTTACTACTGGTGCTGATAAAATGCATATTGTAGAACATCATGTTGGTCATCTTGTTATTAAACGTTTGATAAATCAAGATAAAAAACGACTTGAAAAATGTGAAGAAGGTTTGTGATATATTTTATTTTACCTTGTGTTCTCTTGATATTTATATCATGATATTTATCATGGTCTCTTGAATGATGTAATGGTAGTAAATGACTAAATAACTAGGTATATCTTTCAGTAATTTACCATTGTCATGGCTATAGATCTTCTTGCGCTCAGAAGCTGCACTGAAGAGCTCTGCCAAAAAAGTGATTTATCTGTGTATAAAGTGAATGCCTATGTATAAAAAGTTGCATGGACCTGTATAACTGTGGTGTTACACCAAATGAGTTACTTTGGATAATTTAATTTTGGAATTTAGCAGTATTTGGACCATTTTGTTTATTTACTTTATGTCTAACTCTAAGTACAACATATTTGTGAACAGTGTTCAGGATTACAACCAAAGGGTCTATCAAAAAAGTGATTTATCTGTGTATAAAGTGAATGCCTATGTATAAAAAGTTGCATGGACCTGTATAACTGTGGTGTTACACCAAATGAGTTACTTTGGATAATTTAATTTTGGAATTTAGCAGTATTTGGACCATTTTGTTTATTTACTTTATGTCTAACTCTAAGTACAACATATTTGTGAACAGTGTTCAGGATTACAACCAAAGGGTCTATCAGTTTCAATGTCAGTGAGCTATAGTAGTGAAGACCTACTCAGATTAAACCATGTTGACAGCAGAGTTTCATCTCACTTATTTAACACACTATTGGAGTTAAGATTGAATGTTCACCTTAGAACAAAAAGGGGAAAAAGAAGTGGAGTAAAGTTCAGGTCATTCATTAACTCAGAAAAAGCCATTGTAAATTTTGTTCAAAATTTACAAAAGAATGAAAATAAATCTTCCTGTGATGATAGTGTTTTATCAAAGTCGTCAAAACCTATATCAAATGCATTTTTAACAAAGTCAATTCAACCCCTGCATCTAAAACTTTGTCTTTTGAATATCCAATCTGCTTGTAATAAAGGACTTGACATTGAGGAGACTATTATACATCACAACATTGATTTGCTTGTCTTGACTGAAACCTGGCTCAAACCGCAAGGTGATGAATCAAAAATTGCTACCATGACACCGAATGGTTACAAATTTGAACACAAACCCCGCATGTCTAAAGGCGGTGGAATAGCCGTAATTTTCCGAGAAAATTTTTCACTAAAATTCTATCCTCCAAAACTCATAGATGTTAAATCATTCGAATATTTAGAATGTTTACTGACATGTGCACAAACTGCAACAAGAATAATTGTTGTATATCGGCCTCCAATATCAAAGAAAAATCAATTAAAGACGGCAATGTTTCATGATGAATTTTCCAATTTACTTGAATAGTTTCTTTCTTCAAAAGCCAGACCAATTATTCTTGGGGATTTCAATTTTCATTTTGACGTTCAAAACAATCCTGATACAGCCAAGTTACAGACTCAGTTACTCACAAACAATCTTATTCAACATGTTAGTTCTCCAACCCACAAGAAAGGTCATATTCTAGATTGGGTGATTTCAAATGTTGCTGACAGTACTTTGGAAGATGTCGCTGTGTTAGATCTACAAATCTCGGACCACTTTCTGGTGTCATGCCTTCTTAATATCCAACCACCTCCCAAACCGTTGACAGAAATCAAATTCAGAAATCTGAAACGAATGAACAGTGAGGCTTTCCGTCATGATTTAATGACATCAAACCTTTTTCTTCATCCACCGTCTACACTTGATGAATTTGCTCTCAACTATAATAGTACATTGAGGGTTCTGTTGGATAAGCATGCTCCAGTAAAAACCAAGAAGATTCCGTTCAGACCTGACACGCCATGGGTGTACACTGATGATGTGCGTTTACTTAAATCTGAAAGGCGTAGAGCTGAACGAAGATGGAGAAAATCATCTCTAGAGGTTCATCGTCAAGCATATGCAGACGCCCGAACCCGTGTTGTCAAAGAAATCAGATCAGCTAAACAAAATTACATGAATACCAAGATAGCTGAATCATTGAAGGACTCCAATGCTCTCTATAAATTGATGTTTCGGCTTATGGGTAAGAAAGACAAAGATACAACTCTTCCTGATCTTGATGGACATCAAGCGATAGCAGAGGCTTTTTCAAATTATTTTACAGAGAAGATACATAGTATCAGAAGACAACTTGACGACATGGAATTTGTATCATCAAGTACTACCTCCGCCCCTCCCCCCTTAGTTGAATTTGCAACTCTCACTGAGGCTGATGTACTGCCCATTGTAAAAAGGTCAAAACCAACAACCTGTAAGCTTGATCCTGTTCCAACAACACTGATCTTTGATCATCTCGACCTCTTTTTACCAGTCATTACACAATTAGTTAACCTGAGTATTACTGAAGCGAGAATGCCTACAATATTCAAAACAGCTCTCGTTAAGCCCTTGCTGAAGAAACCAGGTCTTAATTCTGAGGAGTTGAAGAACTACCGCCCAGTATCAAACCTTCCCTTTATTTCCAAAGTGATAGAACGTGCAGTTTGTCTTCGTCTTTCGGAACATCTATCACTACATAAACTGTTCGAGCCTTATCAGTCTGCCTATCGCCCATTCCATTCTACAGAATCTGCTCTTCTTCGTGTGTCCAATGATATACGTACTGGTATTGACAGTGGCAATGCTGCTCTTTTGGTACTACTTGATTTGAGCGCAGCATTTGATACCATCAACCACAATAACCTACTCTCGAGGCTGAAAGATGACTATGGACTTGCTGGTAATGCACTAAATTGGTTTGGGTCATATCTAACAGACAGAAGTCAAAGTGTTGCAGTTCACGATTGTGTCTCTGCTCCTGTTGACCTAACCTGTGGAGTTCCCCAAGGATCTGTATTGGGCCCGGTACTGTTTACCCTGTACACTAAAGACTTGGGTTCACTTATTAGTGACCACGATCTCCTTAGACATTTTTACGCTGATGACTCTCAAATAATGTCTATATTCAAGCCTACCCCGATGTCAGCTGCATCAACCATATCACAACTTTCAAAATGTTATGAACAAATTAAGTTGTGGATGACAGCAAATAAACTAAAACTTAATGATGAGAAAACTGAAGCTTTACTTCTTGGTCCTGTATCTAGACGTGATCTTTGCGGTATAACCCAGGTCCATGTTGGCAACCTGTCTATTCCGATTTCAAATAGTATAAGAAATCTTGGAGTGATGTTTGATAGTAACCTTAACATGGAAACCCATATCAACCATATATCTAAAGTGTGCTATCTCATTCTACGGAACATTGGGTGCATCAGGAAGTATCTTAATGCTGATTCTACAAAGATACTGGTGTCCTCGTTGATTCTTTCCAGAATAGATTACTGTAATAGTTTACTGGCTGGTTCTCCTACTTCTCTTGTTTCGCGACTCCAAAAGATCCAAAACACAGCAGCTAGAATAATATCTCTGGCTCCTCACTACAGTCATATAACTCCAATTCTTAAAGAACTCCATTTTCTTCCTGTTAGTTACCGAATCAAATTTAAAATTCTGTGTTTTACATTTCGATGTTTAAATGGCACTGCCCCAAAATACCTGAGTGATCTCTTACAATTATATACTCCTGCAAGGACCTTAAGATCTGAAGATAAGAAACTGCTTGTAGTGCCTAAGCCTAAAACGGTCCGTTTTGGACAAAGGACTTTTTCCTACTCCGCCCCAACTGAGTGGAATGATCTGCCACTGGAAATAAAGAACTCTCCAAATATTGCTGTGTTTAGATCCAGACTTAAAACCTTTTTGTTTAAGAAAGCATTCACTTTATGACAGTTGTGATCATTTTTGGCTGCGCTTTGAGCATGCTCATGCATGGATATTGCGCAATATAAATAGACTATTATTATTATTATTATAGTAATACATGACATTATGTGGTAAGGACAAGTTTGCATAATGTTTGTCAATCCTGAGGCGAATTGCTGCAGTTTTAATTAATAATGAATTACACACATTTCAAAATTACCAGGGCTGGGGCCATTACATTATTAAAATAATGAGATACTTTAAGGCCATTGTTTGGTTTGTCACTGGTTACTATAACATTAATTAAGTTAAAGGTAAGTATGACTTTTGTCTTTTAATCTAACTCATTGATTGATTGATTGACTGCAAATTAGCACTAATCTGTAATTACAATATACATCTTTTAAGAAATCCACTTTTTAGGTTACGTGTTTAAAAAAGGGTTCTATATAAGTAATAAGAAAATGTTAAATGTCTTATTGTGCTTATTATAATTTGTTAAAACTGATTTAAATCTTTCTGTAAAATTACAATGAATTGGATTTGTGTCAGATATACTTAATTACTTCTTTGGTGCTATAAAATTTAAGACTTGTCATATTGGAAATATTTATATGTGCCATAAATGAAAAATAATTAAAATGTAAACATTACATGTTTTTTGGAATGTTATTAACTAATTTCCATTACTCATTAATTTTGAAATCTTCCATTAATCATTATATGGTCATTGCTTAAAAATTGTAATGATTACATTCCATTACCATCACCCCAGCCCTGTGAATTACACATTTGTTCACAGTATATATTTATTGTTTGATTCTAGTTGTCCCCCGCTTGCTAAAATTGGTCTGTCCTTTTGTCTGTTCGTCACACTTTTTAGGACACAATAACTCTACTTCAAATTGAGTTAGAATGTTCAAACTTGATGTAGACATTTTCTGCTATGGCTGAAGCACAGATAAGCAATTTGATTGGATGGTGCTTTGGGACGCAATAACATTTTCTGCTTAGTCTAAATTACAGATAAGCAATTCGATTGGTTGACGCCTTGGGACAATGATAACTTTAGTTTGAATTAAGTGAGAGAGAAGAAACTTGCTGTATAGTTTCATTACATCAATACCTCGATGAAATAAGCCATGTGATTGGTCAAGACTTTGGAGCTTGATAAGTTTGATGCTAATTGAATGATAGTGGTGAAATTTTGTTTATCATTTCATTACATCAATACCTTGACTATGTTCTGCTTAGGCTAAGTTAGAATAACATCTCTTTCTTGAGGTAGAATGTTTAAACATGTTGTCGATGTTCAGTAGGTAAATGTCTTGACTGAGTTCAATTATTAACATTTTCCACTAAAGGCAAGCAGAGCTAAGCAATTTCATTGGTTGATGCTTTGGGACAAGATAACTTTGATTCTAACTGATGGAGAGGGATGAAACTTTGTGTATAGTTTCAATACCAGGTACTTGAAAACCTCACTGTTGTCTTGTTAGGGATGTTGATTTTCATGTCTAAAGGAAGATATTTGTTATATTATAGTTCTGTTTTCTACCATGTTATTGGAGAAAGTACCAGAAGGTAGTATGAAGTCATGGGCAGCATGTAATAGAGGATGTTTAATATTAGTCAAGTAAGTACATGTATACAGTGTAGCCTACCTGCACTTACTAATAATAATATATACACAGGTCTCAGACCCAGTACCCACCCGGAGAACTAACATGGAAACAATGTGGATAGTCGTATGGGTGACATAAACAAAAATTGAGGTGCTTTCTATATCTTAAATTATTATTTTGTCATTTGTGAATCAACCTTTACTACGGTAAATACTTCCACATTGTGTTGTAGGATATGTTTTGTATTTGTTCATTACAAATGACACTCGAAACCATAGTATACATGACTCATGTACTGCTGATCGAATGTTATTTGTGTGTTAAATATTAGATATTAGGACCCTATAGTTTCCAGCAAGACAACATCAATATTGATTGAAATTGTTTAGTATTGAATTCTAAATCGCGTTTTATATTTCAATTATTATGGAACTATTGAGTTAGAAACTTAGTTACGACCCCCCCCCCCCCTAATTTTCGACAGTGCCCCTTTTTACTTCTGAAAGTGCCTTTTCTCAGATCTAAATATGTCCAAAAATATAAGTCAAAAAGTTCTTGGAATTGCTACAGATGCAAGGAACAGGGATGTAGACACGCCAGGCGGCACTATTTTTTGACGCCAAGCACCAAGAAAAAATCAAAAAAAGCCGCCCAGTCCTATTTAAACACTCGACTTCGTCCTTCTCTGTACACAAACTCAGCGCTCGAAATTTACTACAGCAAACAGCAAAGCCATGATAAATGCCCACACAAAGCATTTCTGCAACGGCATTATTCATTTTTGTGTGCCGTAGTAGACCCTTTCATCCAAATTTACGGCACTGTCATGTTAAAGGTTTAGATGTTGTTAATGGTGTCATACGTTCCGTTTTACGATCGATTTTTAATAATCTGCGGTTAATCATAGCCTATCTACAATGTTGATGTTTCTTATTTTTTTTCTTGCCTGTGTTGATAGTGGATTTGCTACGGCCTGGGAGTAGGGCTAGTAGGAGGACTATGAGAGCTTTCTCAACTTCTGTCTGACCTGATTCTCATTCCACCGTAATAATAATATAATTTGTGAGACACAGGTCAAATAAAACCATGTCACAACGTGTTTTAATTATCAATATCTACCTGCTGTCATAATTCATTGTACTCAAATAAAACCCAAACACCATTTTAAGAATAGGGCTATATAAATTTGAATATGTAAATAGAAATTGATTTGCACTGAAGCAAATAAGACAGCAAATACTCTAAAAATACAACAATAAGGGATGAATTTTCATAAAAGACCACACCCCCTTCCCAAAATTTTTGTTTCCACCACTCACCTCGGCAGCGTTACCTTATTTTGCGGGGGCCCCCCCTTTTCGTAATTCGTAGATCCGCCCCATGTTGTGTTTTTATGAACTAGTTAAATTTATATGCATGTAATTGGTATGAAAGTGGAATTCCTAAAAATTGATCTGGTGGTTTTCTAACAATTATTTTTGTCTATTCATATCTTCAGTTTGATTGAATTAGAATGTGCAGAAGTCACAGAGGCAGTCACACAACAGTTGATACCTATAAAAAAATCCTTACGCAAATTAAATTTCAAGGGAGCCCAGGTGCTGCTACAGAAGTTAGAAAATCCTACATCTTCCAAACCACGCATGATAGACTTATAAACTGTTTTATATTCTTTATTCAATTGGTTAATAATATATGTGTAAAGGTTTTGGATAAATGTACAAATATTTTTATTATAATACTAGTGTAATCTTTTCTTACATGCATGCTCTTAAAAAAAACGAAATATCTTATTCACCTAGTAGGTTTTAAGAAATTGTTGAAACTTTGTTCATTATTTTTTAAAATACCAACTAGTTTTAGAAATGTGAGAGTATGATACAGGCCTCGACTGTAATGAGGTGCATGTAAACTTGAGTTTATGAATAATTCAAGGTAATATTTGTATAAAATAATACTTTGATTAGAATTTAATTGACTATAAGGTCTACTATGTTTACTAATTAGTATTAGAATGAATAAAACATCTCTTGTCATCTCACAAATATTTAGCACAATAAATATGTAAAAGCAGTGATTGTGTTACTGTTTCTAGCCAACTGTAAATAAATATGTTGTTGATCATAACCAGAGTTATTTGTTGCTAAAAGGTGAGTTTAAATAAATAACCCTGTGGCATACACCTTTATTTCATGACCTGAGACCATTAGTGTTAAGTTTGATTTTTATACGCTCACATTGAAATGTGGTTGTATATTATCGTCACCCCATCTGTTTACAAGCTGTAGCGACTAAAGTTAATATCCGATTGACTTTCAATTTATTCAGATTGTTTAAGTTCATGAGACGAAGAAATATCGATTTTCAATGATTATGACAATTGATATTGAATGTTTTGTATGGTAAAACCCTTGTTGACTCCCTGTATGACTTAGCTGCTGTGGGTGTATGCTTCGTTGCCTGGCAGTCTATCATTTTTTTTTTATAATACTTGAATTTGAAAGAATTCATATAACAGTAGACCAGATTCGATATTTATGCTACCATAATAAGCTTGTTGAATGGAGATGGGTCCTTGAAAAATCACAAGATTTCTTACAATGACCTAAATTTACCAATTAAAATTGCTACTTACTTGGTCACTTTCACCCTGTTTACATTTCAAATTTTAAGCGTACCACGTCTGGCATGCCTCGTTTTTTTTCTTGTTTAAACGGGTCAAACGTAAGCGTGTCGTACCATGGTATCCGGTATGACTACGATTTCAGTATGGATCACTTGTGCAAAACGAACCTTGACCTTTCCCCCCGACAAACTTTTATCAGCTTTGTCAAAATGACTGCTCAAACTAAATCAACCTTCATAATGTTTTCATCCGGGTAATTTGCATAGCGACTGAAATTAAGTTTTCTGTGAAGAGTTCCACATTTGGTAAGCTTACTTGAATTTGTCGCGACCTGGTATCGTGCCCAGAACAGCATGCTTATCGCGACCAAATGGAAACAGGGCTTTAGCGGTCAAGCAACTATTTGAACATGCTTGAATAAACTCCACCCTGTAAACATAGAAATCCATCATGTCGGTCCGTCCACAATTGTTTGCGGACACACTACAGGACACAATTTTTATCCTATTTCAACAAACTTGAAATATAGGTTTCTCTCCCTAAGATCTTGACTCCTTTCGATATTGGCATGTATTGGACCGTAACTTCATGGATTATTGCCCCTGATTATACGAAAAATCATGTTTTTAGCTTATTTGAAATGTAAGTTTATAACCTAAAGATCTTGATTCCTTTCAATATTTGTGCAAGATCGGACTGTAACTTCCTGAATTATGGCCCTTGATTGTACGAAAAATCACGTTTTTTAGTCAAAATTTTGGTCATTCAAGTCTTCACAGGAAGTTTTATTTGCATATGCTCCCCTGTTCAGATATTGGTGTCATGTTTGGCCATGCACAATACTTTACTACAAAATTTGTGGAGAATCCGTGTCCAGGATATGAGCAATCACATTGACTTATGAGATATTTTAGCCTCGTTTTCCCAGTGCCTTATTGTCTCCCACCTTTAAAGAAACGGGGACTATTAAAATGGGTTCGTCCGTCTGTCCATCAAACTTTTTAGGACACAATAATTTCTAATTGAGCTACAATGTTCAAACTTTGTGTCGGTGTTTATTAGATCGATGCCTTGATGGAGTTCGAAGATGAACATTTTCTGCTTTGGGTAAGCAGAAATAATAAATTTAATTGGTTGATGCTTTGGGACAGAATAACTTTAGTTCTAATTGGTGTATAGTTTCATCACATCAATACCAGAGCGATAAGCAATTTGATTAGTCGAGACTTTGGAACTAAATAACTCTCTTTCTAATTGAGCTAAAATGTTCAAACTTGGTGTAGGTGTAAATTAGGTCAATGCATTGATAGAGTTCGAAGATTAACATTTTCGGCTTAGGGTAAGCAGAGATGATCAATTTTATAGGTTGATGCTTTGAGACACGATAACTTTACTTCTAAAGAAGTCAAAGAGTGATGAAACTTGATGTATAGTTTCATTACATCAATACCTTGACTAGGTTCGATAATGAACATTTTCTGCTCAGGGTTCGCAGAGCGATAAGCAATTTGATTGGTTGAGACTTTGGAACAGAATAACTCTCCTTCTAATTGAGTTAGAATGTCCAAACTTGGTGTAGACGTTCATTACATCAATGCCTTGACTGAGTTCGAAGATGAGCAATGATTGGTCAAGATTTTGGACCATATTACAACTCTGCTTTTAATTGATCCATTAGATGAATGTCTTGACTGAGTTCATTGATTAACATTTCAAGCTAAAGCTTTGGGACAAGATAATCTTGATTCTATCTGATAGAGAGTGATGAAACTTAGTGTATAGTATGATTGCTCGATAGTCGATACTTTGAAAAAAAAAAATGTGCGATTAATTAATGTCATCTATTTTGAGATATTGGCGGAAGATATAAGCCTCACTGTTGGCTTGTTACAATTGATGCTGAGCTGCACTTGTGTACCAATCTTAAATATTGGATATCAGAAGCTTATTTTTTCCCCCTGTTAAGTTTACAACATCCTTGTTGATTTAAATTAAATTGATCAATAATTTGTGTTTTTGATGTCTGAAGATTTTTCGATAATGAGAACATGTATTGTGCTCATCTATCAATTAATAAACTATACCAAAATAAACCCCTATGGCTATCTTTTTAATTATAGTTTATAACTTACATCATTTAATAAACTATACTAAAAACAACACATATAATTACTGGCAAACAGTTATAAACTAGGATAAGCAAAATAAATAATAAATTGAGTGGCAGTTGTCTAAGACCCTTCCCCCCCCCCCCCCACATCATAGACTATGTATGAGAGAAATGGGATTTAATTTGGGACTAACATGGTTCAATTTTATTTAAATAATTCACTTACCGTATTTCCTCGTATACACCCCTGGGTTCTATTTCGTTAAGCACCTCCCAACCCCCGGGCTCTATTCGAGGTCCGGGTTGTATTTTTTCAGACCCGCTTTAAAATTGTCTATAGGAGTGACATTTTGGACAAGTAAAACAAGCAGACATGAGACAATTCTACTTCCTGTGCAAGGGTCATCAAATAATTTATATTTTGGCAGGGAGTATTTAGTTTTTACATGAGACCTGGGTTGTATTTATCTCAACACCCCCTTACCCCCGGGTTCTATTCGAGGCCCGGGTTGTATTCGAGGAAATATGGTACTTTTACGTTGGGGTCTTTATAGTTAGCAATTGGAGGATCCAGAGAAACCACACATGACTGTATAGTTGACAGAACTCTTTGTCACAGACTAGTGGGGATTCAAAACCATGCGTTAAACCCCCTTAGACTATGTAAGAGATAAGAATGACCATACTTTTCACAAAAAACATAAAGAGTTCATTTTTATAAAAAAATACATTTATTAAAGATTTACAAGTATAATATTAAACTGTAGAACATCACAGATCAATTCTATTAGGAACACAATATATTATTTATGTGTAAGACATTTATCACAGAATTATGATGTGCATACATTTAATGTAATAATTTCTCTAATATTTCAAAACTTTCTTCTTTGAGCTATCATTATCTAAATGGGATGAATTAACACTACTAGAACAATCGATTTGTGTGACTGAGCAATCGAGAATGATAAAGAATCGGGTTCTGTCACAGTTCTAATAACCTGAAATTTAAAAATAGTATTGTCATGTTTATGAAGCACAAGGAAAATATTTCAACTGTTCAAGGGGCTGACAGAAAACACAATTTCAGGCTACTCAATTAAGTATCGTCCATTCACAGAGGAAAATCAATTATATTTATAAAAATATTGTATCTTAGAAAAAAAACAACCTATATTACTTGAGAAAAATTACAATATGTGCAAGTAAAACAACCTATATCACTGTAGAAAAAATATAATATGTGCAAGTAAAACTTAAACCTCTATTTATAGAAATATTGGATCTTAGAAAAAAACAACCTGTAGGAAAATTACAATATGTGCAAGTAAAATATAAACCTCTAAAAAAAACATATAAAAAATCTCATAAAACTGAAAATAAGTAGATAGTATAGCACATTAACAACACAATTCTCACACAATACATGTACAATTAATCAAAAAAAGAATCTTGTTTTATAAATTACAAATATGAAAAATAGATCTGTTCAATAAGTCATTTGTCTGTGTAGAGCCAAGTTATGTTTATGAGCGCAATGATACAGTGATACAAGTAACAAATGAAATCTTGAGGCATTATTATCACAGCTATGTTCATTGTTATTAAAGGCAATCCAATATAACAAAAAGAAGAAAACATGTATCTTTTTTTTTTAAATGTAAATATTGACATATAAAAATGTCATGGTATTTATATATTGAACTGTCTAGCATAAAGGATTGTTGCAAAATTGAACAGTTATGGAATCCAAGATGGCTGTCTCGAATTAATTTCAAATGTAAAATGACATAATCAAGATAATTACAACTACTGTATATAAACTATAAACATGACACACAAAATAATTAAGTCAATCATTGATGAAAGAAATTCATTGTCTTTATACAAATTTTCCTTTCAGAAAACTTGTGTCGTGTCACAAGCACAATATATAGACACCAGAAACCCTACCAAGTACCATTATTATTACCAACTTAAATATTCAAAATGGTAAAACTTTTTAAAGATTGGATAAAAATTAAGTTACACATAGACAAAAAAATATTTAAACTGTAAGCTAAGTATAATATTAAGCAAAGTAATATATGTATAATCATAATGTTATAACTATTAAGAGTGTATCCACGAGAAAACCATGCAAAAATCGCAAAAAGTGCTAAGACTGGGGTTGGTAGTTTTTGATCAAACTTATAGTAGGACACCCCCTAGGGGCAAGAGGTGGCATGCTGCAGTGGTTACAACCTGATGTCACTATAAAGGACTGTACTTGAAATATTCGTTTTATGGGTAAAATTTCAGTTTTTACATGAGTATTTATCACTTTTTTTAAGTGGGTTGTCAACTTCCACCCAAGCAGTAATTTGAAGGAAAAAAACCCAATCCATACTAATTTTTTGGGGACTTGTTTTAGAAACGGCTGAATTTAATTTTGTGGTAACACTAGGTCATCTATAAATTGTGTAAGTTTGGTGTTTTTGCAACTTATAGTAAAGGTGTAAGGACTTGCCAAAGTTGGTAGTTGAGAAAAGACAAATTTTGTCTATTTCACCGTTTGAAAAATGTTTTTTCAATTTTCTCAGTCAGGAATTGAAAGATTTGTCTGATATTGCACATTTATGTGTTTCGAGACTATCCCAAATTATAAACCAAATTTGGTCAAAATCTGTGATTGAAGTACCTTCTGCATGGTTTTCTCGCAGACAAATTGAAATACAAAGAAATTGAAACCTTATTGATTAAGAAAATTCTCTATGAGAAATATGTAAGTATAATAATATTAGGCTATAGAAACATCAGGAAAGCCTGTAGATCTACGTCCAGTATCAGGACGAATCAACTCGAATGTACTTCCTGTAACACTTTGTTCATCTTCATCTATTTGTTGTAATATCTCTATAATATACAAGTGTAAAACATATATTAATATCAGTACCAATTATAGTTGTCATATATTTCTAAAACACTGTTTTCCATAGTGGGAATAGAGGTGTCAATGGAAAAAAAGGAACAGTAAGGGACTGGCTTAAACTTTACTAGTTAAAATTTTAATTATAAATAAAAAATTCAACTTAATAAGAAGATTTAGGTATGGGTGTCCACTGTCATGAGGTATCAATCAGGCTGTAAGGCTAATGAACTTCCAAAATATCTATATTTGAAAGATTTAAGATAATAAATCAAATGTATTATCCCCTTGAAGACATTTTGTTTTAACAACTACTTTGACACCTATTAGGGAGGTGATAATTTTTTTTTGGAACCACTGGTATGAATAGTTATTGGAACTATGGCAATGGTTTTAGAATACATTCTTAAAGACTGCCAAATGTCTTCCTGTCTATATATAATACATACTGTGTAGTAATAAAAAAATAAATTTAAAAAATTCTTGTTTGTCCCTAAAACATGATATATTGTATATTTTGAAAAAAAATCATTTGACAGATTGAACTTTTTACGAATTTGCTTTTTTTATGCTGTAGTTGTACAAATTGTATAAAGTATATCTTACCATAAGAATATGATTGTTCTATAAGTGAATATATAATCTTACCACCAGGATAGGATTGTTCTATATCACCAACATCACCATCCATAATATCAGTCTGTCCTTTAGCAAAGTTGATAAACACCTGTTATCAATTAATAAATAAATTAATTATTGAATTATAAATTTTCAAATTACATGGTATTATATGAAACTAAAATATCACACATTTATCTGATCAGATTTGGCCAATATTTTTGTCCTTGATCATTGTTAAATTAGGGAACTGGTTCTTATTATGGTGCATGTGATAAATTAACATGTAATTTAATCACATTGATGTATAAAATAATAGTTAAAACTTCTTTATAAGATGAAGATAAATACATGGAGAATTGGCAGGTATGGAATATATAAAAATATATGATAGTGAAGGTGAACCCACCAAATAGAAATCTAGAACACAATCTCTATGACAATTAAAATGAAGACAAATGTCTGATGTTAGTTTTATAGTAAAAGATGAGATTTGAACATACCTGATCTAGAGTTGTTTGAGATACAGAATAATCTTCTATATAATATTCATGTCTAGCTGATTCTAGAACATCAAATAATTTAGATAAAGATAAATTAGCTGTACCAAGTTGATATTGTACCATATTACTATGTTGTTCTTGTAATTTGGCAGCTGAGAAATTTTCTCCTATCAATTGTTTGATTGGCTCCATGTCGGGATTTTCTCCAGAGATTCTTATAACTATGGTATATCCATCACCAAATCTAAAAATAAACAAATTTGCATACTAATAAACTCTTTAAACAATATTATAAACATAATACTACTTCTACTAGTGATGGTTTGATAGGGCTACTATTAGTTTTATTGATATCAGATATTGAAAGCAAAATATATCGTCCGATACAGATACAATGGCCGTCCTCGCTGAAGGAATTCCCACCACGCGTCGCCAGTAAAAATGTGATCCCAGTGACCTTATCGATGGTAAGAAAACCATATCGGTATTAAATTCCATATTAACGACAAAAACTAACGTTTGTCAACACACAAGTTCGTAATGTATGTACAGGAAAACTGTGCTATAAGGTAAACAATGAGGTCGCGTGGGACCGCCTCGTCTATAAGTTATGTCCCTTCACCTCTAGCGGGGACACCCTTTACCGAGAGTGGTGGATATAAACCTATTACACATTAAAATTATTATAACAATAAACAACAAAATGTCTTCTTTCTATTTATTTGGCATAGAGGCCATTAAAAACATTTCTTGAATTTCAGAACATTTTTTAAAGAAAATAAACCATGCGTTAGTTACCTGTTTTTAAGATGTTGAGAACTGCCGATACACTTAAATTTACCATTTACCATTATAACCAGTCGACCACATAAAGCTTCACATTCTTCCATACTATAGTAACATATATACAATTATACTTCAATATTCATCAAAATCTTACAGAAATTTTGTAGCAAAAATACTTCGTTATATATGGCATTACTAAACAAGGATTTACATACCTATGTGATGTCAGTATTACAGTTCGACCATCTTTAACTATTTCACTAATACAGTTCCATAAAAATCTTCTAGCTTTAGGATCCATTCCAGTTGTAGGTTCATCCTATAATGTTAATACATTATAAAGAACAAGGGATTTAACACCACGGTTAGTTTTTTCTCACCACAATTTACAGCTTTAATCGTCAACAAGATCTCAAGTTTTCGTCTTTGCTAAAATGTTGTCGTTGTGTTTTCAAGAAATCTCAAGGTACAAGCATAATGTGTTAAGCTTAGCATATTTCATATGCGATGGCTCAGTTGCTATATATTTTACATTATGATTTCTCCTTGTCGGTAATGCAAGACCGAGGGTCTCGCAATGAACAGTGTCATTCAGATTGGCATGTACAGTATGTAGAAAAAACAAGCCAACAGTGAGGCTGATGTCCCCCGCCGAAATCCCAAAATAATAAGATGACACATATTAATTAATCGAACATTTATTTTTTTCAAAATATTAATTATTGACTTAGTTAAGACATTCGCCTAATGAGTTATGTTTCAAAGTCTTGACCAATAAAAGTGTTTATCGCTCCTTAGCCAAAGCAGAAAATTTGCAACATTGAACTTAGTCAAGGACTCATGGTAATGATAAAATGAATCTATACTCTGAGTTCTAAGTTACATTGCTATCACTTCATTACAACTAAAGTTATCGTGCCCCAAAGCATCAACCAATCAGATTTCTTATCGTTCTGCTTACCCTCAGCAGAAAAAGTTGATTAACGAACTTGGTCAATATATCGGTGTAATAAAGCTAAAGCTATACACCAAGTGTCCTCACTCTCACTTAATCAGAACTTAATAAGCATCAACCAATCAAATTGCCTATCTCTGCTTACCCTACGCAGAAAATGCTCACCTTCGAACCCCATCAAGGTATTCACCTAATAGACACCTATGCCAAGTGTGAACATTCTAACTCAATTAGAACGAGAGTTATTGTGTTCCAAAATCTCGACCAATCAAATTGCTTATCAGCCATCTTACCAAGAGCAGAACATGCTCATTATCAAACTCAGTCAAGGTATTGATGTAATGAAACAAAACCAATTTCTTTATTTACCCTAATTAGAATTAAAGTTATCGTGCCCCAAAACATCAACCAATCAAATTGCTTGCCTCTGCTTAAACTAAGCAAAAAATGCTCATCTTCAAATTCCATCAAGACATTGACCCAATAAACACTCACACTAAGTTTGAACATTCTAACTCAATTAGAATGAGAGTTATTCAGTTCCAAAGTCTCGACCAATCAAATTGCTTATCGCTCTGCTTACCCTGAGCAGAAAATGCTCATTATCGAACTTAGTCAAGATATTGATGTAATGAAACTATACACCAAGTTTCAACACTCTCACTTAATTAGAACTAAAGTTATCGTGTCCCAAAGCATCAACCAATCAAATTGCTTATCTCTGCTTACCCTAAGCGGAAAATGCTCATCTTCGAACTCCATCAAGGTATTGCCATAATAAACACCTACACTAAGTTTGAACATTCTAGCTCAATTAGAACGAGAGTTATTGTGTCCCAAAAAGTGTGACAGACAGACAGACAGACAGACGGACGGACGAACCCATTTTAATAGTCCCCTGCTTTCTTCGAAAGGCGGGGGACAAAAATCCATGTCATTTGAAATCAGTATAAGTGGATATTGCCATTGTCTGGGCAACATTAAATAATATATTAAGTAAAATAATACTAACAAGGAATACTATCTGTGGGTTTCCTATAAGTGATATTGCTGTTGATAATTTACGTTTATTTCCACCAGAATATGTACCAGCCAGTTTATCAGCATAATTTAATAAACCTAGCTTCTTTACAGCCCAATCTGCTACCTGTCAATACATAAAATGTTATAAATCTGTAATTGACCGCATAAAACATTATAATAAATATAATTACAGTATAATGTATTTGACTGTATAATGTATTTGACGGTATAATTTATTTAATTACATGTTAACTACTCACCTGTTTTATTTCTTTCTCCTCTATTTAACGGTATAATGTATTTGACTATATAATGTATTTAACTGTATAATATATTTGACTGTATAATGTATTTGACTGTATAATGTATTTGACTGTATAATGTATTTGACTGTATAATGTATTTGACTGTATAATGTGTTTGAATACATGTAAAGACTCACCCGTTTAACATCTTTCTCCTCTATTCCCCGTACTCTAGCATAAAATTCTAAATGTTCTCTACCAGTAATTAAACTATCTAAAGCATCAAATTGAGGACAATATCCCATTACTTGTCGTACTTTTTCTTTTTCTTTTAAAACACTTAAGACAAAATTAAAGAAATATTTCAAAGTACAATTTACACCTACTTTATTACGATTAAAGATACATTATGGGAGATTAGATAACGAGTTGGCAGTTCTCACTATAATAGATACAAACTAGATAATGTAAAGGCAATTTACTGAATATTTCAGTCAAATTGATCCACTATGAACCAAGAATTTAGCGATTCAAATTTCCGCCAAACCCCAATCATGATTACCAAAGTCAGTACGATAAAAAGCATAGTCTTCTCGATTATCCATTTAATGATTAAATCGTGAAGGAAAGTTATGCAGCAAATCGGATCATTCATAATCCACTTAATATCGCAGACTAGCGATGACATCGAGAGTTGATTATGGTCAGGATAAGTTATTTAATGTCTAATTAATAATTAAGATAACAATTCAGGCCTAACGAAAGACATGCAATAGGCAGATTTAGCTCTTGCATAATGTCTGTTTAAAGAACCACAATTTACAATCTTTTTATTGTGATTAATGGTCCACAATTTACATTTACTTTATTACGATTAAGGGTCCACATTTTTCATTTACTCTATTACAATTAATGGTCCCCCATTTTTAATTACTTTATTACAATTAATGGGCCACAATTTACATTAATTTATTTCAATTACCGGCCACAATTTACATTTACTTTATTACAATTAATGGTCCAATATTTTAGAAACGGAATTGGGTCTAAAGTCTCGCCAACACTATATTTAAGTATCTTTTAGAATAAAATATGGTACACCTTCAGATGTATTGCACTTATGAACAATGTTATCCAAACAAATTATTACCTTTTCTTGCAGACAAAAGCTGATCCACTGGTTATAGGTACGTCAACAGTTAACATTTTAAATGTGGTTGTCTTTCCAGCACCATTAACACCAAGTAGTCCAAAACACTGTCCTTTAGGTACACCAACACATAAATTAGTAACTGCTTTCATCTTCTTACGTCCAGTTGTATATGTCTGAACAAAATAACAAATATACAGTTGTATATGTCTACGCAACAAATTACAGATTTTACTCTATACAACAAATAATATATAGACGTACTATACAACAAATAATATACAGGAACTGAACTGAAGAAATGCAAATCTGACGTCGTCAACATCAATGGCAAATCCGTCAATCATTCTCATAAAACTGGGTACCTTGGGGCCACCTAGATGAAAACCTTACGCTCTCAGATCACATAACAGCAAAGCCCCATAAAGCAATGTTCGGCCTCCAGAGAATACGGAACATCAGATATATGCTTACACAAGAAGCATGTGACACTCTGGTTTTAGGAACTGTCATCTCCCACCTGGATCACGCCAACGCTTTATATACGCAGGGCTACCCGACAACCAAATCAGAGGGTACAGAATTTTGCAACTAAACTGGTAGTTAGGACTGAAAAATATTCAAGCTTAACGGAGGCACTGAAAACATTACACTGGTTACCAATCCGACTTGACGCTGATTTGGAAGAGTCTGCATGGTTGTTCACCAATGTATATAAGGACACCCTTAAAAAAACAAGAACACAAATATGCTAGCCAGTTCATGAGACTCAAAGCAGGGGTTGAAAGGAATAAAATCATGGAGAGCTCTAAAAGCTGCACCTAATATTACAAATTCAGAAAATTGCTCTCGTAAACACCTGCACCTCAGATATTCTAGGAGAGTGTTTTTCAAAAGCAGATTTTGCTTATATTAAGTGCCCAAATACTCTTGGAAGAATCAATTTGTAGTAATTTTTGGGTAGGCCAACACCTTGAGGTATAACTAAATGTGGATTATGAATGAAACAAATTGTTTATCCAATGTCGGCACTTGGTTACGTGTAAATGAAAGCGGGAATGAAACGGAAATAATAGTTGTCACATAGTTAGACGTAAATCCTTGCTATATAACAATGATTTATGTCTAGTATAACCTAGACTATAGGACACTCGATTAACTGTACCAAACAAAAATGTATTTTAAATAAGAGAGAAAGACATGTTAAGCGAGTCTAAGACTACTATAGAAAATCCCTGTGTCGATCACCGAATTTCTTGACACCGTTAAATAAAAATAGATTATTTTTACTAGAATTTTATTAAAAGCGTTCGCGGTAATTTATTTAAAAGGTTTCACTTTAGGTGCATGGTAGGTACGCGAGCGCTTTCGCGCGCCTTTCATTTAAAGCCCTGTCAAAGTGCTATTGGTGAAGCAAAAAGCATTTAATGTCATTCGAGCAGCATGGTGGAATGTGGTGCCAAACAACATAAAGAAATATGAAAATGTGCAAAATTTCACGCATGCCCTCAAGACTCACCTCTTCACTATTTTCTGATCCTGTAGTGCATTACATACAGCAGTATTGAAGATTATTATCAAAATTAGCGCTATATCAAATGAATAGTTATAGTTTAAGTTTACAGTAGCTGTTCCAGATCTTTTCCTCATCCAGTTCAAGATGATCATTTTTTGAAGATGTACCTAAATTCCACATTAAAAACTTGCTGGGGAACCATGTATATATATTTTCTGTTTTACTGTTACGTGATTTTTCGCAATTATCAAGACACTCATACAACTGAACAGAGAAGTTCACTAAATGAGATAATCAATGTAATGTTATTGAACACAAATCTAGCCCTTACTTTAATTTGAAATTTTCACCTTTACATTAAAGAGAGAACATTGATTTACCTTTGATATATTTTTGATAACTAGCGCCTCATCATCAGCATCACCTGATAAAACTCTCTGTCTTTCTCGTTTGACATCAATATCTTCTGTACCATCTGTACTTCCATCTTTATCATTATTCATTCTATGATCGTAAAAAGCAATCATGTTAAACAAAGCTGAGCGTCTCCTCCTCCTTAGAAGGCCTTTTGTGCCCCTGTTTTAGGTCTGAATGGTATGTATACATATTTAAACCAAATCAAGAAAATGTCTATAAAAATAAAAGAATTTACTTGCCAACGTCAGAAAGGTATTTGAATACTTATTTGTGCATATCCATATTAATTTCTAAAATATCAGTAATTTAACTACAGTAGTCAAATCATGTTTATAATAAAGTTAATCTACATTTCATTGTTGTTTTAGAATGCGGTGACAACCATTTGTTTTGTTGTGGTTTAAATATCTGAAAACTGGGATGAAATAGCCTACCTCTCTGTTTGAGCTAAATCTATATTTGGAGGGTCTAGAGCACAAGTGATCTAACAACCAGCTAAAACGGTAGGTAGTTAGATCACTTGTGCTCTAGACCCTCCATTTGATCATAATAAAATAAAAATATAAATACTGTAGTACATTAGTATTAAATACACAACTTACTTTGGTTTGACGAAGAAGTTATATTCAATTAACCAATTCAATGTGAAGCAAATTATACCCATTATCATTAAAATAAACAAATTACGTCCTACTATATCCCACTGTAATATGTTAGTTTGTTTAGCATTAGGACCTGAAATGACATGTTTAATGTATGGTAAAAAAACATCATCATGAGCTAAATCTGCCTTTTGACTTCGAATGTTATATAAACTATTATTCAGACATTTGTTCACATGACAAGCCTATGTCAACTCTCTGCTAGACCATGGGAAAGCAGATATTAAAACAGATGAACACAATCGCCATATTTAATAATTTACTTTCAAAGTTGTGTATTGAGGCTTAGTCTCGATTAGCAAGAACCGTTGCTACGATAATAAACAATCTATACCACATATTGTCAAAATTTCAAATTTGAATGAAATTTTTAATATAAACATTTTGCATTATCTATTTTTGGACTGTTATAATAAGAACAATCAGCTCTTTATCTAAAT
Source organism: Patella pellucida (assembly GCA_917208275.1). Lineage (NCBI taxonomy): Eukaryota > Metazoa > Mollusca > Gastropoda > Patellidae > Patella > Patella pellucida. The sequence continues at coordinate 52,020,306 of OU795037.1, read as the reverse complement.
CTTAAATAATGTATCTTAAAAGAAAGATATATACTTACTAAATCTCAGCATTACATCATATCTCAGTTGATAGGCAGCCATATCAATTAAACCACGACCCAGACAATAGTGAGGTAGAATTAAAAATACTTGCTTTAATACATCATTGATACTTTCTAGTTGCTAAAAAATAATCAATCTAATATATATTAAAGTTCTTCAACATATTTTATCAATTGTTTGTAAGAATAGCCACGTGAAGATTACCCAAATTAGTGAGAAAGATTGATCAAAACCGGTCTTCCCCTCAACTGGGATGTGAAGTCATCTACATTGTCCATAAATGATTTGTTATCTGGGGTTGTTAGGGCATTCAAAATGTACCTGCATTACCCACAGCTCAACTACAGGTAACAAGTGTTTAGGAAAACTTTAATATTACTGAACAAATTCATTTCAAATTGTCATAATAATATTTAGTTGAAAAAATATGGATCCAAAGAGTTAACTGCAAGTGGGTATAAAATTGAGACCATAGGAGAAGGCTTCTAAATGATAAAATGGTGAATTCTAACAGAGGAATGTTGAATTTTAAACTGAGTAATAAATTATATTTTACCTCATCTGATTGTCCAAGTATTTCCAGTATAAATGTTGCCAATGTAGAAATAGTTCCTAAAAATACATTACAGCATGACAAGGCCACAAACGCTGAGCTTGGAATAGAAAACAGTCTTGCAAATGGATACATCATGGGTATAATAGCCCACCTGAAAAGTAAAATCCAAACAAATAGATACCAACTTATGATAACACATGTTGGACACTAACAATATATATGTCCATATGTCCTAAAAATACATTACAGCATGACAAGGCCACAAACGCTGAGCTTGGAATAGAAAACAGTCTTGCAAATGGATACATCATGGGTATAATAGCCCACCTGAAAAGTAAAATCCAAACAAATAGATACCAACTTACGATAACACATGTTGGACACTAACAATATATATGTCCATCGCGGACAAAGTGTATGTTCAATTATATTATCCTTATTAAACTTTAATATAGCACATCATTTCTGTTGTATAGGATGGTATGGTTTAAAATGTACTCTTAGATGCTCATCATTTGAATTACAAGCCAGTATTATTACAATTTAACAAGCTAACCTATATAGAATGATGAGCAGTATTAAAAAGTTTACCTATATAGAATTACGAGTCAGTATTAAAAAGCTAACTTACCCATATAGAATTAATAAAGCTATAAGACATGGTGCATTGTGAGCTGATACATAGGCTTCTTCATTAAATGCCAAAAATATCAAAATACACAGGAACGCTGGTACCAGATAATTTAACTAAAATAAACAAACATTCCTCTATTTACAGTCTCCATGTCCTGAATTACACATTTCAATTTAACTAAAACAACAAACTAGATGATCTTTAGTATAAGTCACTCGACAATTGAATAATACAAATTTGTCAAAGTTTCTATTCACATGGTTTCAGTCTGGATGTGTACTATATTCAACTTTTTTTAAAAAATTGTAGTTCGATAAAGTAAAAAAAGACTTAAATCTTACCATGTCCCATGCAAATGTTGAAACCCAGTAAACAGTAGGATTAATACCACTAACAAATTGCATGTGTTTACTATCACTAACTCGCTCTTCTATCAAATACAACACAAAACTAGCTGGTATAAACGACATGGCAAATATAACACATATAGCCACAACTACATCCACAAAACTAGAAAACCTACAAAATAAAATAACTGGTACTGAAATTATCAATAATAAACAGTTTCTCATAATAAGATCACACTCGTTAGTGAAAACAATATTTCTTTAAGAAAGATAGGTTGCCACACAACCAAACATATGCCCACAGCAGCTAAATCGTCCGGGCAGTCAACAGGAGTTTTCGCATATATTTTTACTTTTGTTGGCAAAGAAACATTAATAATACCCTAAAATCTGATTAAGAGTAAGAACTCATTAAGTAATTATCAGAAAATCATTAGAATTTATTTGGCCCATGGTAAAGTTTAGTATACAAAACATTTAATACCATGGATTTAGCTGTTCATGTTACCAAAAGTCATTGAAAATCAATATACTTGTTCGTCTCAAGACCTTAAACTCTGTGTATCAATCTAAAATCAACCGAAACGATTATATATAGGTGTAAACACAGTGTATAAATATAAAATCAATCAGATGATAACTATGATCTCTTAAAGCATCCACAAGATTTTTCAAAGTGATCAAGGGCCATAACTCTGGCAGTATTTATCGGAAATCGTTGAAACTCAACAGGATTCTATGTCTGAAGACCTTAAACACTGTGTATAAATTTCAAGTCAATTAGATATTAACTTTGGCCTTTGATCAAGGGCCACAACTCTTGCAGCAATTATTGGAAATCGATGAAAATCAATAGGATTCTTTGTCTCATACCCTTAAACACTGTATAAATTTAAAGTCAATCGGATACTAACTTTAGCCTCTAGAACATCAACAAGCAAATGTGGACACCGGACGGCCATAGGACGGGGGCACCGACAATTTACAACCACATTTTAATGTGGGCGTATAATGCGGATAATGATAGAATGTGGTATACAAGAGACCTGTATTCAGGAGATATGATGGTGATGTTAGCTACAGTTTATCACAGTGATCCATAGTTCAGTAAAATATTCTACTAATATAAATGACACCATACCCCACAAGAAATCAAATAAATTGGAATGTAACATCTTACTTTTCTGCATCAACTGAGAGACAGAGAGAGAGACAGAGAGAGAGAGAGAGAGAGAGAGAGGGTTTAACCTCCACTCGACCCAAACTAGGTCTCAATGACAGGCTTTATGATACAGCACACACGTGCTAACCATTTGACCATTCAAACCCCCCTGGGATAAAGAGAGATATTTCATAATAGATACTACTGAATGTTGGACAGCTATTATAATGTATTTATGTAACAACGACAAGGTATCATACATCAATAAGAACTTTTACTGTTTTGAAAATTTGAGATGAAAGTCAAACTTACAATGATTCTTCGTTAAGTTGATCTTTATTATAAGTCATGGGATGATTAATAGTTGTTATACCATATACAGATGGATCTTTATCTGAGGGCAGATAACTCCTTAATATTAAATTATTTAATACATTCATATATGATACAGATGCCGTCCAGCCCTTGTTATTGAACCACACCTAGAATATAACACAATAAAAAATATACAACAAAATCTCTTAAACTAAATTCTATATTTTCCACAGAGACAAAATCATCTACTCAATATATTGAAATATTTCATCATTAAAAATAACATTTACCTTGGCAACATTTTGTCTTAATAAACCTTTAGTAAATTCTTCTAAATCACGCCAGAACTGTATATTTGATATATTGGTAGATTGTCCATTATTTGAAGCAGTAGCCAGTCTATCCAGAACATTTACTATTTGTGTTGAGTTTAATTCAGCCATCATATTGATATCTCCAAATGTTATACCAGCATATCTACAACATCACAGTATCCATTTACATACTCATCAATAACAAAAATGCAGTATAAATCCATTACATACTTATAACAAAGTACATATGCATACCTTTTTATCTATTCATCATTTACCGTGAAACAAAGTAGTACAGCTTTGCGGTTGTGCTAATAATTTTGGATATATATATATATATATATACACCTACATAACAAACAGAATATTAAAATTAAATCCAATTTAACATACAGTGAACATGAAGAACCAGCAGCTGCTAGGCCGATACACCCACATTTTGCTAAGGATGGAGAGAGAACAAGCTATACCAAAAGTGATTTTTCGTACAATCAAGGGCCATAATTCAGAAAGTAACAATCGACAGGTACCAAGATCTTTTGGTTATAAAGCTAATTTCAAGTTTCATCAAAATCGGATCAAAATTGTGACTTCTTGAGGGTCCAAAACCTTGATATACCATAGCTACACTAGTTGCATACGAGGGGTGGCCATTTGTCCTGCAGTTTAGGTCTCACTTTCACGAAATTCGAACTCAACCAACATTATGGTGTAGCCTAACGGTGATACATTCAAAGGTTTTTTTAAATTAGATAAAAATTGTGACCTCTAGAGGGACCACAAGCTATAAATGTGATTTTTCATACAACAAGGGGCCATAATCTAAAAAGTTCTGATCTGATACGCGCAAATTTTGAAAAGACCCAGTTCTTTGGGTTATAAACCTACTTTTCTTACAATCAGGGACCATAATCTGATCCATGCCAATTTCGACAGGAACCAAGTTTCATCCAAATCAGACTCGGACTGTGACCTGCAGAAAATCCATAAACAAATTGTGGACAGACGGATGTTGGTATATAAAAACTATAGTAATCTTTTCCTATGCATTAAATGAGCAAATCAAACAAGGAATAAAGTAAAGAACTACCTTCTTTTGATATAAGAATTTGTAGTTTTAACCAACCAATCACTGATATTACGACCAGTAAGATTATACAAATAGTCAGATGTTGGTAGTAGAGTCATAGATGGTGTTGGTCCTCCAGCCCCTGTAAAAAATATATTATTGGTCATAGAGTACAATCTCAACTCACATCTAACATCGGAATTTAGTGTAGGTACATTGTATAAAATGTTTTGCCATATTTACTATTGATTACCGTTAATAGTATTTATGTCAGTTTTAAATTATTTTATTTTATTTTTAAGTCGTAATAAAATCCACAAGTCAACAATGAATGGAACTGGGTTTAACTTCCTGGTGACACTTTATATCAGTCATTTGGAAACTAACATACCAGGCCCGGATCCAGGATTCTTTTGAGGGGGGGGGCCATACATTGTAACTAATGGTAATCATTAGAGTGCCGCATACATTAGTTGTTTGGTGTAATCCCCAGGGCCCCCCCTGGATCCACGCCTGCATACTGATTTTTCCATTTAATATGATTATAAGTACAATCGATGAGAAGAAATTTGCAAAGAAAGCTGTGTTTTCAACTATTCTTCATTAAATTCCTGCTGTCAAGGCTAGCAGTCTCGTATATGCATTCCAATATCCAATATCCTAATAAGTTTCTGCTAGCATATTCCCTACACTAATCATTCAACAAATAAACAATGTTAAAGTATTAACAAACCAGTAGGACATTGTTGAAAGCCTGTTGAACAATCACAGTCAGGTGAATCAAAAGATATGTTTCCAGTTAAACTTGGTGTAGCTGTCCATTTCAATGTTTCCGAATCAGACTCACATGAATAACCACTAAAATATATAATCATATCAGAGAGGAGGGTAAGCCTTTATAAAAATAATAATTTACAAATGTAAATAAAACCCAATATTATAGCTAAAATACCCCGGTGATTGCATTCACAAGGATGCTAAAGATATTTGAAAGAATATATGTCAACATGTAGAGCCAATAGAAAATTCAATATACATACACACAGAGAGTAATGATTTCAGCCATTGACAGTACTAGTAATGATAGAAATATTTTAAGTCTAACTGAATAAAGATTATATTATAACATGTACCTTATAGAATAAACATCCGGTTTCATACACCTATTACCAACCCAAGGTCTTGAGAGTAATGTGTTTTCTAAACTTTGTGCTAGTGGATTTGAAGGATTATCGTTTCTACAATAAACAGAAGAAAACTACATGATTAAAATGTTGTTATTATACAGTAATCATATAAACTATACTGACATGGTTGATTGTATCTTTCTAAGAGATTGATATAACAATAGTATACAAATTATTAAAAATCCATAAAAAAACAACACATAAAGGATATCTGGTGATGCATAATAAATAGTACTGTTTGTAAATGTACAACAAAAAAATATACTGGTACAAAAAGTATCCGAATTGATCATTCCTAACTTAATTTATGGCAATTTTGACCTGAGCAGATTTAAATTACCCTGTAAATGTTTTTTGCATAGTTTATTCATTAAAAACTGTATAAGACAAATACTTACGCATAAAACATATACAGATGGGGTTCACCAGTTTTAGGTGTATACATCCATGGTTGTAGTTCTAATGGGGGCTCTTCTTCAAATGGAGGTAAAATAAGACTAAACACCATTGCCAAACACACAAAACCAGCTGGTAATACAATCTATAAACAAAGTGTTGAATAATATTATCTTTGAGTACAGAATGGTTTTTACTAATGTGTATAAAGATTTTCTTGTCATTGTCTTTAAGGCCAAAAATTTAGGAGTAAACACAATTCAAACAAAATATTTTTGATGCATAAACATCATTTTAAAAAACTTGTTTTAAAAACCCACAAGATCTACAGGGATTTAAATTGTATCATTACAATCACATATAAAATAAAAGATAAGTAACATATATACTGGTGGTTCAAATAAACATGTATGTATAGCAGTAATTCTCAACCAGTGTGGTGTGCCACGAAATTTTGAACGGCACACTTAAGAAAATTTGTCACTACTTAAGCTAGCTATTTGACTGATAAAATTCGAAACACTGCAATAAAGTAAGTTCATAACTGTGTTTTTCTTTATTTAGTTTGAGTCATACTATCTGTCTATGACTAGCGAGTCTGTGCCAACGGTTATATGCCGTTTATGACTTGTTGTGTTTTATTTTGAAAAATTCAAATATTTTTCATATATATTTAGTTATGTGCTGCTGTTTTTTCATGTGTTCCCAGGTGTGCAATTGGCAAAAAAAGGATGAGAACCACTGATGTATAGTATCAACACAGACATGCACAATGTCATATAAATACACTTTAAAGATGAAACTTGAACAAGGCTGAGAAGACTAAACAGTCATATTGCATTAACAAAATTTCACAAAGATAGGATTTCAAATTGCCATATATTATGGTAGTCTCAAAATGACCACAACATTGTGTGGACGAGGCGTTAAACCCCATTCCATTCCATAATAAATATGACACAAAAGCTTTAATATAACAGAAGACATTATATGCTTACTTACCTCACAAACAAATCCTTTTTTACTACGTCTAACATGATGGAATCTCTTCATAAACAAGGCGTAGAACTGATGTAGAATAAGTGACCAGCCAATTATTTTAGTTGTCCCAGAATCAGCAAATCCAGATTTATTGCCTACTGTACCTGACGCTACTGAAGCTGAAATATTGTTTTTATTTAAAAACTTATACAGTGTAATTGGTTTTAAAGTCTATGATTCCCATTCCCATGATTATCAATATTACCAATACATATTTAAAGAGCACATCAAGTGATCAACCACATTTTATGTACTTATAGCCAGTAATTACTATAAGTGAATTATTGCAAGTGCACACCAATCTGATTAAGACTAGTGATGGTCCAATATGGCTACTATCGGTTTCACCGATATCAGATATTGGCAGCGACAATATATTTGTAGAAACAGATACAATTACTGATATTGGTGGATATCAATAAACACTAGTCAAGTGCTAGAGTGTTTAGATAGTAATAATGTGTGTATAGTAACTACTGGCTATATGCACATAAAATATTAGTTCTTATAAGACATATAGAAATAGATTTCATTCAAAATTACAACACTTATATGGATGTACTATTTCTGAATTTTATTAACATGCTACATTTTAACACTCATATATGTACAGGTATCGTTATCAAGCAAACAATGATTAGTTATGGTTCAATATGTAGATAAACTCTATTGGAAGTTATTTAGTAGATAAACTCACCAGTATCATCTATATCTTCTTGTAGTTCTGTATGTTCTATTTTGTTGCTACTACGATTACGAAGAAAGTTAAATTTCTTCTTATTTCTGAAGCTCAACCTGGTTACTGGGCGGGGATATTTACCATCTATAAATAATGAAAACAAATGTATTCCTATAAAAATCGACATTACAGAGAAGCCGTAATACTAAAATTACTGAACAAGTATCACCATAATAGACCTACCTACAGTCAACTTCAATAGGCTCTAATGTTCACACTTGAAATTAACATACAAGATTTGTTTTTTAGAAAATATAATAAGGTATTAAAAATAATGAAAAGTATTACTAACTATCGTAAGCACTTTCTAAGGTATTTCTGGTAGTTTCATCATTGAGTTCATCAACACCGGTTTCTTCTGCTACTGCCAGGAATACCTAGAACAATGCGAATATCATACTGACTCTGTCTTTAACAACTGTATGTGTAATACAATAGAAATATTTCTTCTTGCACAATTTCTAGAAACAGTTTCATGTTTTTTTGCCAATTTGGGCTATTTTCAAAATGAAATTATGCAATCTAACTCTGCCAAATACATGGGAGGCTAAGGTATACCTATAAACAGACCAAACAATACCTCTTCTAAACTGGTGTCTGATAAACCAAAACTATCAATACCAAGTTCATGGTGATATTTTTCTAATTCTTGAAATAAATGATGAAACTCTGATTTAACAGACGTATGTGGTAACTTGAAACACAGTTCAGTAGAGGTAACTTCCACTAATTCTGCTGTAGATACATATTTCTGTATAAAAGCTGTAATCCGACCAACTGATAAACCTGTTTAATAAAATATTATTCTTCAAATATAAATTATATGTAATAGAACACTGTCTGCCGTATTTACACAACTCGTTTTTGACCATAAGGTAGGTTATTATGTTCATGTATATATGGACATACAGAAATGTGGATTGCATTTGACCAGATCTGCTATCCCATTAGCGGTTATTTAATGAAACAGTTGAAGGAAGTTGATAGAAACTTTACTGATTACACCATGTCATTAGTAATCAGTAGTCAGAGCTGACTGGATAAAATTGTCTGAAACAAGTCAACCCAAATTGAAAGGTTATGGAAATGTGGTCCATTGCACAGAACAATACACTTGAGTAAAAGAAGATATTTCAATTGCAGGTGTCACGCATGACATCAGTAACAACTATATGATTATTAATAATTATATAAAGGTATCTTCTATTGTACCTGGTATCATACTCTTGTCATCTAATGGTGTAGGTGAATCACTCTTATTACTACCAGTACTACTAGCTCCCTTCATATCATCAAAACCTTCATCATCTTCTTCCACAAATATAGGCTAAAAATATAGTTTTCATATTCATCTATTGAATATACTCTGCTGTGTATTGTCTTACAGGGCTGTCCATGTTTCATATATATATCATTTATACCTTCTCCTGGCTTTGTGCTATTGTCATTGCGATTTGTGGTGAAAATATTCATTCAATTTGATTCACTCACTCTGTCAGTTTGTCACTTTCCTCTCTGGTCGAATAAACTTGTGATTTGGTGACAGGCAGTATTGGGTAAGCTTGTTTTATCTGGACGATCAATGCCTGAAATACTGCCAGATACTGCTTTTCGGGCAGTCTACTTTTCAAATTTTGGGGGGCTTTGTTGAGGTTCGCAAGTCCACTCATTTGACACTTTCCTCTCTTGAGTCGGATAGACTAGTGATCAGGCGACAGACAGTATCTGATCAGCTCTATAGCTCTATATATATATATCTACAATCGGTGTGTGAATACTCTCAGACAGCATTTCCGACAGTCTATTTTTCAAAAACTTGTTGGGGAGGTCCAAATACGGCTCCCTACTTTGACACTCGTGAGTGGATTTCATTTGACATTATATCTCAACGATTAGTGCCTGAAATACTGCCAGGTTGCAATTGGCCTGTAATTCAAAAATGTCTGAGGGGGACCCCCCTACCCCTAGTTGAAGCTTGTGCCTTTGCCCCCTTAACCTTGGACTTTTCCCCAGCCTTGCCCCTCCAACCAACGGATGCTGGTCCCGCCACTGTATTGAAAGTGGGAATTTGAAGGATTTCAAATACATATGTATGTAAAACTATACAAGATAATCTTACTTACTTTCACAGCTATTGTACTTCTGATACTACCAGCTGTGGATGGTCGACCTAAACTTAAATCATCTTTATCATACTTGTCCTCGTCCTCCTCATCATCATCGTTACCGATGCTATCACCTTTGACAAGGGTTAAATAATAACCTCTACAAAATTTATTCTTTAAAAATAAACTGGAACCTGCACAACACAGTTTACCATGTGATATAATAGCTATTCTATCACCTAGTACATCTGCTTCATCCATATGATGTGTTGATAGAATTATGGTACGACCTATAGCAAGAAAAATAATAATAAATAAAAATATATTCAATTCTAGTTTAGTTTTAAAATAATTATTGAACGATATATGATGATTTAAAAAATTTAAATTTGACAAAAACTTCTAATGAATTTGTTAATTTCAAAATTAATTTCTGTAAAATAAAGTAAAAATAACACCTGATCACTCTACGTCACAATCTGTACATGTCTTTAATATTTATCGATGTTTATAATTAAACTATTAATAATATATGTCAGTAACATAGGGGAAATAGGACGCACATAATACTGCAGTGACAGTTAAGGTACATGTAACCTGAGACAAGAATAGTTAAAAGCAAGTCTTCCCTTAAACATTAGAATTTAAGTGGGTTTTTTTTCATTTGGTAATGCTGTCCTTATCAGATACAAAATGAACCATAAAACCGAAAGACACATTAGGATAATCTTAAATGTAACAGACAATTTCTCCAATAAATGGATGTTGTTAAAAGTTTTACCTACCAGTTCTGAATTTAAGTAATAGATCCCAGATTGATCTTCTAGCATATGGATCAACACCAGCTGTAGGTTCATCTAATATAACTGTTTTACTACCACCAACAAATGCTACAGCTACTGATAACTTCCTCTTCATTCCACCTTTTATAAATATAATTAAACATACTTCATTTCAAAAAACACGACAAATTTATTTCATATTTTTATATGAAAAGGGAGTTATTTTCTGATCATGGAATAATTTACCTTGCCAGCTAGCAACAACTGCGTTATGAGATTATCTACTTGTTAACTTTCTTCATGATCACTGGTAGAGTTACTTAATTTGGCTTGTAAACAGTTGTATGTACAAGTAATATATAGGTAAGTATGTAGTGTGGTGTAAGAGTTGTTGAGGTTTAGAGCAATGAGACACAGATCGGATTCCAGACAAGTTTACATGTGTGACCTTCATCTCATATTAAAATGTCACAAATTTCAATAATTGGTTCGAAATTCATGAACAAATAGATGACTCACCGGATAGATTTTCAGAACGTTCTTTTGCTTTGTTTACCAGACCAACATCTTCAATCATTTTTGGCATTTCTGCTCGAACCTGACTGTCGGTTTGACCTTTTAACCTTGCATAGAACCATATATGGTCTTCTACTGTTAATCTATATAAGGAAAATTTTATACAATAGAAACAATCTTCATTATATATTATGTAAACTTAGCAATAGAATTTGAAATGCAGAGATCATAAAGCATTTGATTTCGTATCAGCACAGTTTATTAAATACCCTAATAACTCAATTTTCCTTAGTCATATTTTTCAAAATATTTTTTCCATACATTTCAATTAGACATGTCTAAATTAGATTGTGCACAAAATGGAGAGAAATTGATTATTCTATTTCTGCAATATAAATGTTTCAAGGCTCAATTCATTCAAGTCACATAATTTTACAGTATTTTCTAAGTGAAAGCTTGAACAAATTGTTTCGCTCCAAGATGGAGCCAATTCATGAGTTTTATGATAATTAGTTTAAGAATTAATTATATTTAATTTTGTGTCCCAAGAGTGATAATGTCTCTTTAATGTTTAACCTAAGTTATGTCGCATAGAAATTATTTTGACTTACTTATCAAAAAGAACATTGTGCTGAGGACACATTCCTAAACTATGTCTTATTTCATCCATATCTGTTCTTATATCTTTACCATAAATATAGGCTGTACCTTCAGTAGGTGGAAATAATCCTGTCAAAATTGACCTGAAACACAAATAAAAATATATTTTTGAGGTTATAATCTTACAAATTACATAATGAATGTTACGAATAGTTTTAACTCAATTTATTAGTGTTTTTCCTTTTTAATTTCAACTGATAAATTTGCCATAAAAATTCTACTTCAGGCCAGGAATAAAAAATTAAGTTCTCAAATAATACAAATAGTAAAGCTGATTTAGATAATTAATATTAGATTATAATTTCATTGAATATAATACTTTAAACTAATTTCTTACATTTCATTTTCTTATATAAAGGCCAACAAGAAAATTTATCGAAAGAAGAGCTGTAATCATTTGGACAGTGACTATATGCTACAGCCTGTTTGTGACTACCCGTCTTCAATTAGCCCAGGTTAGGTGCTTAAGCGTAGGACGTTAAACCCCATTTCATTCATTCATTTGTTTGTGACTAAACTATATTGATATAAAACATAAGTAGAAAAAAAACATACATTGTTGTTGTTTTTCCAGCTCCATTATGTCCAAGGAAAGATGTTATTTGACCTTCATAGAAGTTGAGAGACAATCTATCGACTGCCACTTTTTTACCCTGGGAATAAACTTTTCTTAATCCACGTATTCCTACGCCTATATTTTTATCTGCTGGTTCCCTCTCTATCTTTTCTTTATCACCTAAAATATACAAACATTTCTTACTTAAACTATCACATTATACAATTAACATTACTCTAACCCCAACCCTGAATGTAATTAATTTTTATTAATGCCATATCAAACATTAGAGCACTGACCACCCTTTATAGTAATGAATATTTATGAGACGGTGTTCAATTTCCTGTAACCATTACAAATACTTTACACAAATTGGAAGTTCAAAGTGAAACATTTATATATCAGGGTTGGTTAAAATCAGATTTGCCTGAAATTTTGTAAATAATCTAATCTGATTTTGCTCGATGTTAAATCTAAATTAATTGTTTACCAAGAAGGGAAGATATCCAATGCGCTTATGCCTTGAAAATATAAACTTATGACTTACATCCCATGTCTAATGTTTCCATGGGTGATTCAGCATCTACATTATACTGATTTCCACACCAATATGACTTCTGTATAGGAAAATACCATTTACGTGGTAAACCATATTGACCTAAAAATTAACGTATCAAATTATAGTCATAACATTCATTAATTTAAAATTAAACAAACATGCATAACCGTATCAAGTTGCAGATAATAGCTAGACTGGATAGAATTACAATCAAAAATTGGCAGATAAATTCTTTAATATATATCATTTGATTGAGATGCCCGACCTAACAATAGATATATAATGACGACAGAGCTGCGAGATTAAACTCTTTTACAACTTTCCAGACACCGTTATTCAAATGCTACATGAAATTAAAGACTGTTTGTGACATTACTGGCGGGATCATGATATAAAACAAAATTTGACCTATTCACAAAACATTGTTATCTTTAGGTTTGAGGACATATTGAAAGATCTGGTAATATTAATGACATCACTAAATATCACACATTCTTTAATTAAATGTAGCATAGGGAAGAGGACAAGCTAGGATCTATGTGAAAGTTGTAGCTGTCAAGATCATCATCTATCTCATGTTGGAATATATTAGAAACATATCGATTATCTACTTTAATGGCATATTATAATCCACAAGGTTAAAAAAAACATTTTCTTCAATTAAATTGAACAAAAATAAGAGCTGAAAAGTGTTTATGAGGTAGTAATTTACGCAATTAAAACAAAAATAATAGATGCCATCTTGCACTGATGTTCATGAATAGAAATTACCAGTAGTTATCTTTCAGTCATCAACTGACCAATGTAAGAGCACAAAAGATGGCAGACTGAAATTAGCTGAAAATTATTTGAAATTTGGATTACCATAACTTGATTGATCTTAATAATTTTTGATAACACTACTTTTTATTGTGTATGGTGTATTTGCCTTTAAGTCTGGATTGTATGGGCTTAAGTTATAAAACTTACCTGGGAATACAGCCTCTACATATATGGTTAATAAACCATATATAATAGCATCTATAATCATCATTCCTATAGCATACTGCATACTAAAACCATCATCTGTCAACGGACTATCTGCTATATTAGACCATTGTATGCCTATGCCCTGTTCTTCATATCTAGCTATATAACTACAACCAAAACCAAATGATACACATGATGATAGACACTGAAAAACAAAATTTAAATCATTGTTTAAAGGCAGGCAAAATAGCTAAATCCACAAGCTAAAAGCGTGATGCGGTAAATCAGGACGTTTCAGTCAAATACACGACAAAATCGAACCCCATCCCAGATCTGTTGAATATAAATATAATCGGATAAAACTTGTGAACTGTAGAGTGCCCACAAGAATTGTGAATGGACGTCTGAACACATAGAAACATGGATGTCCTGACGAACATGGGAAACAGCATAATAAGTCCATATGAAAATGTGGGCATATAAAAATTCAAAAGATATTCAAAATTTAATTTTTCTCTGACAATAAATATACTATGATATGATTGGCTTTAAGATTAAAATGTTTAAGAAGGTACACTGTAGCAGAGGTATATCTGATAAAACTCTACTTACAGAAAAAGCTTTTTCTGATACTGTCATAGTTTCTTCAAATCTTGTTACCAATGTGTAAGGTAAATACATTATAAAATATACAAATCCCCCACACACAGCAGCTAAATTAGCCTTAGAAAATAATACACTTATAAAAAAACACAGCATGATGGTTGATGTCGTAAACGCCAACAAAAACACAAATATTACAGATGGATCTGAATGTTCCAGTACTTTTCCTCCCTGAAAAATAATTTTAAAAAATACATGAACTGTAATTAATATCACAAAAATTCAATTATTTATTCAACATATAGTCCTTTGAACATGATTGCTTGGTTTATTTTTTATTTGTAATAACCATGATAAATCAGGTTATAGTGTTGAACTAACTAAGCTCAAATTCCATTAACCATGTTAATCATTACAGTGTATTTGATGTAGATATCATCTTTTCACATCACCGTTTATAGGCTATTTCTATAATACAAAGATTTAATACAAGGTAATGAAACTTTTATCACACAGAAGTCCTCACAGCAATCAATATAGACTGTTACATTATGGTTCTTTTATAAGCAGATCGAAAAGCTTAAACCATTTAGTAGTTATTGGAAATTGTTGAAAATTAATAGCCTGCTTCTTCAGGTGGATATAAACAAACTGAATAAATTTGAAGTCAATCAAATAATCAAAGATACTAACTAAGAAAATGGTGTTTGTCTTACTATCAAACAGTAAGCAGTATTCTTTGTGTCTAAATGGTATACATAATAATGTACTTATTTAATATCCATATATATAACAAACCTTTAATATCAGAAGTAACAGTAATATGGTCAAAAACATCATAACAAATGCATTAATAAACCAAGCTATCCAATGTACAGCATTACCCAGTCCCATCATCTTCATTACTTCTTTTAGTCTCTGTTCTTTTTCATGTACAACACCCTTGACGATCATAGCTACTGTATAAATCCAACTTAATATCATAAAGAGAGGCATCATTCTCGAGATTGTATACACAAATCTGAAAATATTATAGGAATAAAAAAAAAATATTTTTAACTTCAAAAACATTCATTAAATTTACATTGACAATAATGGGGGATATCATCTAATCATGAGAGACATGGGATTTAACATCACAACTAGGTCATTTTAGGACTAACATGTATTATGTCTTTATTTCCTTAATTCTTCTGTAAGTAGGGCTCTTATCCATGGAATCAAGTGTATATAATCTGGAGAAAACAAAAAGGTTAGGCAGGCACTTGTGACAACTTTGTCATGTACAGCATTAAGATTTAAAGTGGCATAATAGAAGATTAGATAGAAAGTTTACAGGATTATGCTGAAAATTTCAGTCAAATTACTCCACTCTGAGAGACTGAGCCAAAAACTACTCATTTTAATAACACTGTACCCTCGAGTTAATTTTTACCGTTTTCCGATAATAAACAAAGTCTAGATTTTCCATTTTTGCGGTTAATCAGCAGCAGCTGTTGAAAGCAGATTGGATTCAAATCTAATCAAAATCACACCAGCCAGATGGCATTGAAAGTTGTCATGTTAATGAATATCTAATTAATAGTTTATATAACATTTCAGGCCTAAAGAAAGACCTGCAATAGGAAGATTTAGCTCTAGCAAAATGTATTTTTAACTTACAACTGACATGAACATAATATGTTTATTCATTGCTTTAAATTAACATTTCACTTCTGCTAGGCTTGGGTAGTATCAGGAATAACTACACAGTATGTGGGCAGAGGACATCAAAGTGATTTTGACGTCATAATTGTATTCGTTCACATGGATGGGTTTAAAGTCATTGTGACATTGAATTTTAAAATATGTTATATATACCTGTCATTAATATAACATGGATATGGGAACTGTTGTAACATTACACCTATCTGACTCTCTTCACCTGTTTGTAGTTCTATTATAGCATGATCAACCATGTCTTGTAAAAATGCAAAACCAAATGTTAAATACTTCAAATCAGTTGCCGTCCTATCTCTTGCCCTTGGTCTCCAATATCTAAACAAAATAATCACACAATATAACAAATCTCTCAGCTAAATACAGTTCAGGCCTTCACGTTTGAGGAATGTGTTCCCTATTTTTAGCTTTAAATAAGCACCAGTTAACTTATTTTCTGCTAATCCAGAATGCACATTTTTTGATAATTCTCAGGTGCATCTAGGTGCATCTAAGTGCATCTATTTTTCGTTTTTTATTTAAACTATAAAAAAAACATAACAAGATGACTAGTCATCACCATCCCGTGACCTTGCACTTGGTTGGAGAGAGAGAGAAATATGGGGTTTAACCCTTAACCGGTCTGTTGACTGTAGTAACCACGGCGTTATACAGCTTTAGTCGACCACAGCAAGAGCCTTTTTTATAAGCCGCATTTAAGTATTTAGTTCAGTATTTAATTGATATGGCCACGCATGCATGTTAGATAGGAACTTGTCTTTGTTCAACATTTTTTAACAAAAAACATAATTTAATGATGTCAGGAAGGTTAAAGACTCTCAAAATGGTTGAAATGCTTATATAGTAAGTGCAGGAGGACCGCACCACACGTAAAACAAAATCTACAAGATAAACCTGCGGACAAGACAGAAAATAGACATTGCAAAAAAAAACAATTATCAAATCAAGCGAATGACCCCGACTAGGATTTTATCGACGACACCGATTCTGAAGACGATATTTCTGATGTAAATGATATAGAATAGTTTGCAAATTATAGATCAAATTATTCCATTCAACTTTTTTATTGGTGTCAAGAGTCTATCACTTATAATTATCCGACAGTAGTCGATTGAAATAGGCATAGAAAATATTTCACTCTGGCCTTTATTTAGCCTGACCACTTTACTTCATAACGTCAAAATCCACTTGACACATATAAGGTCATTTTGGGACTAACATATGGTTTAACTTTATTTCAATAATTCGCTTGCGCATAGGGGTCTTTAAGCAGTGAGAGGAAATCAGAGGACCCGGAGAAAACCCATGAGGGAGGTTGGACAGGAGACCCTACACCTTGTCACGTAAAACTGGAGTTTCGAAACCGCAGCATTTGACTCAATTGATGCTTTAAGATACAGCGCGCACGTGCTAACCATTTCGGCCATCCACCCCCACTGCACTTGTTTGGAAGGCACATGGAAAAGCAACTTCTTTGCAAATTTGTTTCCATGGGAACACAAACATATAGATCCCAGAAATTCCTGTAATAGGTGGATGTTTGTACAAAGTTTCAAAAAGATATCTTGAAACAAAACAGGAGGAACGGACAGAGCTCATTTCAATATCACTTGTTATAAACTTCGTTTTGCCGGGGATAATAATAGCAATGCAGTGTTTTATTCTTAAAATAAATGGTATTACATGTGATTTAACGTGTCATCTCCTGTCCGCAATTTCAGGAGAGAGATTTCCAATTTTTTCCAATCCCAGGAGAGTTTTTTTCAGCTCTGCATGATTTTTTAGATGTGAAAGCCTAACAACTTTTTTTTGCGAGTAGTGAAAATTCAATGGTAAATATCTGATTTCATCCTGTGTTCACACATATCATTCATAATCGAATGTAAGATTCTGGATGGAAATGTTTTTAAAGCCATGTAGAGGAAGACATAATATTTGTTAAACATAATAAATTGTCCATACCTGTCCTCAATCCTCTTAGTACTATCAACATTATCAGAGTTCATGCGTATTTTATATCTAATGTGGGTAGATGTTTCATCTATATCATCAAATACAAGAGCTGAAAATAAACCATCAAGTATAATATATTTAAAGATCCGATTCTTAGAAAAAAATTTCACTAAAAATGTTTTATTTTTGAAATGGTGAACAGTAAAACTAAGACGACAGTGAGGCTGATGTCCCCCACCCTGCCCTACCTCAATCCACTCATTAATTACTTTCACATTCATTTTTTTTATATAACATCGAGCCAACAAATTGATTATCACTGTTTATCCTGAGCAGAAAATACATGTCGATGAGATCATCATTAGACTATTTACCTACGGTATATATAAATCCATCATTATCTATCTTACCTGCTAACAATGTGTTATTTGCAGTAAATTCAACTGAAGCTACCTCTAATGCTGATTCATCTTTATAAGGTACAAATTTATTCAAACGGAAACACTGTAAAGTATAGAAATATAACAATTATTGATGAAACTGTGATAATTTTATGTGTATGGTAATCACAGCTAGGAAACAAATGTTACAAATAAGCCAACAGTGAGGCTGAGGTCCCCCGTTTAATCCCAAAATAAATAATGACACGTATTACTTAATTGCACATTTACTTTTTTTTCAATAATATCAATGAATCAAACTATAATAATTGTGACCTCTATAGGGACCACAAGCTAAACAAAGGCGATTTTGAGTATAATTAGGGGCCATAGCTCAGGAAGTTACAATCCGATATGCGCAAATATCATAAGGAACCATGATCTGTGGGTTATAGCCATGCATTTCAAGTTTCATCAAAATCAAATTAAAATTGGGATCTCTACAGGATCCACAACCTTGATATACCATTTTTTAACAGTATTCGCGTACAAATGGCGGCCATTTTGTATGGCAATTTTGGTCCGATTTTTTCCGAAATTCGACCTCAAGCTTTCTAAGGGTGTAACAGTGATATATTCAAACGTTTTTTCAAATCGGATATTAATTGTGTCCTCCAGAGGGACCACAAACTAAACATTTTGTGTATAATCAGGGGCCATAATTCAGGAAGTTACGAACTGATATGCGCAAAAATTGAAAGGAACCAAGATCTTAGGGTTTTAACCATGCATTTCAAGTTTCATCAAAATAAAATTAAAATTGGGACCTTTACAGGGTCCACAACCTTGATATACTATTTTTTAACAGTACAGTATTAGTGTACAAATGGCGGCCATTTTGTATGACAATTTTTGTCCGATTTTTACGAAATTCGAACTCAACCTGCCCTAAGGTGTAACGGTGATATAATCAAACGATTTTTCAAATCGGATAACAATTGTGACCTCCAGAGGGACCACAAGCTAAAATAGGTGATTTATCGGAAACAATCAGGGGCCATAATTCAGGAAATTACATTCCTATAGGCGCAAATATCAAAAGGAACCAAGATCTTTGAGTTATAAACATGCATGTCAAGTTTCATCAAAATCGATTCAAAATTGTGACCTCTATAGGGTCCACAACCTAAAAACGTGATTTTTCGTACAAACAAGGGCCATTATCTATGAAGTTTTGATCCGATACATGCCAATATCAAAAGCAGCCGAGATCTTTTTGGGATAAACCTATATTTCAAACCTAAAATCGGGTAAGAATTGTGACCTGTAGAGATTCCACAAACAATTGTGGACGGATGGACGGACTGACGGATGGACAGGGGGGACGAGATAATACGTTCACATGAAAATTTGGTTGTATAAAAACACACAGCAGGTCGGCTCACAAAACTGTCCCCAAGAGGGAAACGTTCCATGCACGGAACTGTAAATGCTGATTGATTTATCAATGCCCCACGTCATAGGGTCAAATTAAGCCACTTGTACGGCCCCCTACACGACCTTGCAGTCCAACTTGTCAGATCTTCATGTAGTGTTGGTCATGGTTGCTTAATGGAGTTTAATTTGAATTTTAAAAATGTTGTGGGTGGCTTACATTGCGAAGTCCTCGAATACAAGTACCAGTAATCAGGCCACGAAATTTGACGCAAACGATACCAATCGGTTACGTGCGGTCACGCCAGCTCAAAAACACGGGACCAATTTCCCGGTTACGCAAATTGAAATACCGGTTACGTTAACAAATTTTTTAACAAATTTATGTACATTTGATCAATTTTTTTTACAGATGACTTTATTGTGACACAGGTCTAATTTTTTTGTATTATAGCACAAACCCCATTCATTCATTCTTCTTCACTTTTCATTTCTCCATCTTATCGGTACTATGACATCTGGTATTGGCCAGTTGATTTAAAAATGCCCACCACCACTAATTCTTTAAATAATTAGTTATGACATAAACATTTGAAAGCCTACCTTTGGATTTTCACAAAATGACAAATGAATTTGGATATTTAACATGGCAGCTATATTTCCAAAGAATTTACCACATGTGTCCATTTCTACTTTCACTATAGCAGTACTAATGACCCATATGGATGTCGTCAACTTTGACCTCCTGCCCGGCATTGCTCGAGGGATAATGTAAATGATTTTACTGTTTACAATTTTAATATTATTTCATGACATCAAACTATTCTGTTTCTTTTTGAGACTTTGTGTATATAGAGTGCCAAGATTAATAAATACTGTTTGTCAATATCAGTCGCTATTATGTTAAAATGAGTGAGGCCATGGACATAATATAAGGTCCATGGTGATAGGAATTTAATGAAGTGGAACAATTTTTTTAATGTTTAAATAGGGACATCGTGGGATTAAAGTCATAAACACTTAACCTCAAAAAATATTATTAAATATAAAAGAATATAAATTAATATAAATTAATCAAGTTATTTCTTTAATAAAAAAAAATTCATTACAAGTGGAAATGAATAATAACATGGACCTTATGTATTATAAGGTCCATGATAATAATAATTAAATCTGGATAAAACATGAAAATAGTGTAACCATTTTATGTAACCAATTGGTTACGCAATGGTCATCTGGCGTAACCAAAGAAATTGGTTACGCAGAGCTTAAACCCGTAACCATTTTTCTGGTTGCGCCAAAATTTGAAATTTCGTGGCCTGAGTAATGCTTGGAACAGTATTGACAGTAATAATATTCATATATGTAGATAATTACCTGCATATATTGTTTTATCTCTTTCACCAATTCATCTGTATTATTTAATGCATCTCTCCAATCATAACCACTATTATCAGCATCATTAGAAACAAATTGACCAATTCTAGCACATAAACCCTTTGGTATTCTATTCTGGGTCGGTAAGTTACCTAGAAAGCCTTGAAGGAAACCCAATGATGGTGGCAGGTTACTCCCTTCTTCAAAACCTTCACACAAACCCGAGTTGATAAATGACTGTGAAACAAAACAGTACAAATTGTATGGATTAGTCAGAAAGAATCTCCAACAATATTGATTTACTTGAACCACTGGGATAAAGGGAAGACCTAGACCAAACACTCACAAAACACAAAATAAGATGGAATGTATTCAAGACAATATTAGCCTATACAGTAAATAGTAAATTTTTATTCTTAACTTGTACTTACTCTCAAAATATTTATATCATTATTAAGAAAACTATAAAGGCTTGGTGAAAAGCCAGCCCAATCATCAGCCAAATTTATCAGCAATGAAACATCAAGGAAGGTTTGATTTGCCTGAAAAATACAATTACATTGTGTGAACTTTGAGCAATCAACAACTACACTGATAACTTCTTATAATCATGAAATTATAATAATAGTACACAGTTAATTTATAACAACTCTACTTTCAACTTGTAAACATTTGGTTAAGCATGTTTTACTGAGATATTCATTTCACAACCTAATATCTGTACTCAGGGAGTCACATGCTAACATCTGTATTACAGTCTTAATATGTGACCCGGCATAGCAAAATGAGTCACAGTGACCAATAGTTCAAAAATGAGGTTTTAGCATAACCAAAGAGGGACTGGTCTCAGCTTTCTAATGATATATTAACCATTGCTTTACGACATTTAATCTCTGAGGAATTGCGGTTTGAAGTTGGGTGTTCTGGACATCCCTGGTTTCCTAAATTAGGAGAAAATTGCCTCAAAATGACACTTAGATTTTTCCAGCATCCCTTCACAATCACAAGGGATGGGACAATAAACATTTATTTTAAAACTGAATAAAATATCAGATGCTTTTCCATGGCGCAATGGGCTACAAAAAAACAATAAAGAAGAATTTTTGAAAAGATAATTATTTTTATGGTGGTGCGGTACCATTTTTCAAAATGGCGGCCAAAAATAAATTAAAACATGAAAATTCCATGTCCGAATCACTATATACATAGCTTTTATAGCGTCTAACATGGAACGTTGAAAGTCACCAAAATTAAATATGGACGCTGAATTTGTTTTCGAAATTCCAAGATGGCGGAAATCCAAGATGGCGACCAAAATTGATGAAAAAATTAAAATTCCTGTATATCATATCTGCATCGCGGGATACATAGCTTTCATAGTGTGTAACATGGGATTTTTGGAGACGCCGAATTCAATTATAGACACAAAATATAATGTCAAAAAATCAAGATGGCTGAAATCCAAGATGGCGACCCAAATTTACGAAAAAAGGAGAGATAATTCCTCTGTACTATATGCATGTCTGGATCGCGGTATACATAGATTTCATAGTAAGTTACATGGGATTTTTGGAGTCACAGGAATCATATATTGGCACTAAAATAAACTAAACAAATCCAAGATGGCGGAAATCCAAGATGGCGACCAAAATTGGCAATTAAAGAATGTAACATTCCTCTATATTATGTCTGCAACGCGGTATACAAAGCTTTCATGTTTTGTAACATGGGAATTCCAATATGAACACAAATTATAATATCCAAAAATCAAGATGGCGAAAATCCAAGATGGCGGCCAAAATTAACAGTCGAAAAAAGAAAATTCCTCTGTATTATGTCTGGATCGCGGTGTACATAGCTTTCATAGTGAGTTACATGGGATTTTTGGAGTCGCCAAAATTAAATGTGGGCACTGAAATAAACTTAACAAATCCAAGATGGCGGAAATCCAAGATGGCGGAAATCCAATATGGAGGAAATCCAATATGGAGGAAATCCAGGATGACGACCAAAATTGACGAATGAAAAATGTAAAATTCCTCTATATATTGGCTAGATCGTGGTTTACATGGCGTTCATGTTGTGTAACAGAGAATTCGAATATGGGTACAAAATACAATATTAAAAATCCAATATGATGGAAATCCAAGATGGCGGACAAAATGTAATGATTTTCTATCTTTGGGGGAAAGCATTAATAGGGTATGGTCTGTGCTGTGCCAAAAATGGGGTTCTTCGGGTCGCTGAAATTAAATATTGGACTGGACGGCAAGTAAATAAATGATTATTTTGCATTATTTTGAGATAATTAATAACTTCTTTAAAGATCGCCTTTTACAAAATGAGATTTTAAAACACTAAAGATGTTATTTTTATGAAAATTAAACTTTTAATTGACGAAAGAGGTACTTGTGTGGCTTTTAATGAAGAAATGTGAATTTTGAAAATTTTGACCTATTGAACCATTATTGCACTCTTTCGCAGAATCTAGATTTGCGACAAGCGACTCAATTAGCTATGCCAAGTCACATATTTCAAATTAAAACAAGGTTTCAACTACATTCTGGTTTCAATGCTTTTTGTAATGCACAGGTTGTGATTGGTCAACTTCACATTCACCTACCAATCAAAACTTGTGATACAGACAATAATGCATAATTTTTAGAATTGCTTTGATTGGCCAGACAGTCTGTTAAATCAAAATTAATCAGGATTGTGTGGCCCTTTTCCACCTTTCCAGAGGACCTGGACCAGTGTTGGGATTTCAAAATTTTCGCTGTCGGACATTTTTTCCCGAAAATAAAGGCCCACAACTAATATTGTTATTTAAGCAGACGTTTTCAAACCACAATTAAGAATCATGTGTCAACAAAAAATATTCAAATTCATACGTAATAAAAAAAAATAGGTGCACCTCGTTCTTTTTTATTTTTAATTCCCGTACGGCAATCATATTTATGTCAATATTATTCCTAAAAAATCACATGACATTGTAATACCATAGAGGATGAAAGCATGCAGACTACTGTCAATCCGTAACGTTTTCATATTCCCCCCAAATTACCGTATTTTTCTTGTCATAAGTTGATATATTTTTCAGCAAAGTCCGGCTATTTGTCGTCTATTCCGTTTCGATTTATATACGGAAGGTAAAAAAATGACATCCCTAAATTTATTTGCCGGTAAACTTCACTCTAATACAACTGCTAAATAATCCCATTCCACTCTAGCAGCGTGCGCTATCGTCTAAAACAATTAACTACATAACGTTATTCCAATCGAAATATTCAACATTTCTTAGGGTGCCACGCGTCTCGCAAGATTTCTAATACCGGTTTAGTTCTCGTGCTTTAACCCATTCGGCAAACCTCGACACATTCTACGCATCTAATGTAGGGTTCCAGAATCTGCCAAGTGGCTTTACCTGTATCAAGCTTTTTTCTGTCAAGTTTAATCAGAATTAGTTCAAACAAGGAAACTTTGCTCTGAAAATTCTAAACACGCTTCGAACGCTGCAATTTCTTTCTAAAATCGTCAAATCCTAGACATATGACTTACCGTCATACAGCTGAAGCTAGATGTAGAGTGACTGTATCTGCCGACGTTTGCCGATTGCTGTAACCACGTGCAATAAGAACGAAGTTAGCAATTTCTAGTATTTTTCGGATATCTGTGTGTGAAATAGCTTTATTTAACGCTCGCTTCCACCGAAGTGATATCGCAGACGAATTATAATGACTGTCTATTGATCTGGGCGTTATAAACTCTCACAATATGTGACATCTATGGCTAGTTTATACATATTTTTGGCTCACATCAATGCGATTAAAATGTCCGACAATGCAGAAACCATGTGGTTTAGAATTAGATTAAAATTATAAACACTTGATAAATAGTCAGACAAAGGATTAAGTCAGTCAATCAAGGCAGATTAAGTAATCAATCAAGGTATGTTTATAGTCGGTAAAACACGATAAATACGTTGATCACTTAAATTACCTAATCAATGCAGCCTATTGTCAACGATAATCGGGTTTTGAGTGGTAGTTATACTCTTAGTACTTGTCAGTAGACTATATATTAATTTTGGAATTTTGAATATTATTCACCATGTCTTGATGTCCGAATGGGCATATTCACGGTCGGACAATAGAGTGCGTTCGGGAAAAAAATTCGGACACGTCCGGAATATACGGCCGAAATCCCAACACTGACCTGGACAAAACCAACGAGGTTGGGCTGATGACCTTACTCCTTGTCATGTACAAGCTTGGGATTGACTCAATTACAGATCTTATGATCTAATCTAAGCACAAGTTAGAATACTCTTTCCCTCCTGTTTAATCCTGTCAGGAATCAGACTGTTTACTATATGTTAAGTTAACTTACTAATTTGATGATTTCTCGTACACGTGGAGTATCAGGGGCATATGGAATTACTCCTAAAATAAATGGCTTCAGAAACTTCCAAACTGGATTGTTTTCAAATGACATGTACAAATTTCTACAAAATGGTGCTGTAAAACAAATATAAAACAAAATTCATTTTTTAAAAACTGAATTTCCATCATGAGTGAATGATAATCCCTGTAATTAAGTTTTCAATTAAAGAGACAATATCATTTTGTAAGTCTTGATTGATTAGTAAAAATAATAAACTGTAATTTGATATGATTTCACTGTAAAGTTGCACCTTGCTATTTCAAAATACTTCATGGTAATCCTCTGTGAATAGCCGAATGGTTAGCATGTGCGCGCTGTATCATAAAGCCTGTCATTTCTTATTTATTAAATTTGAATTTGAATTGGGGAACAGGCTATGCCTATGTGTAATCCCTCTCTCTGATTTAGATACAATGTACACATAATAAAAATATATACATACATACATAATTACATAAATATGGAACATATACATGTAGGATACATAATGGGTAATATAGAGAATCTTATTTGTTGCTTTTTTATTTTGTTTTATAATAAATATTTTAGTGGAAATATTGGTAAAAATCTTTTTAAAAGTACTGCTTGGTAATGTTTGGTATGGTAAGGCCTGTACAACGTACAATCGTTAAATATCTCCAAATCTTACAAACCAGTTGCGATAGGTGAGGATATTGGACGAGTGTACGATGTGGAGGGCTGGAAATAACTAGGTAAAGCGTTGTTTTATGGAGATTTAAAGCGTTTTGATAAAAGAATAAATTGTTGAATATCTAGGAAAAAAAGTGTGTTTATCTCAGGACTAAGTTTTGTTGACCTATATAACAGACAACTGATTGTTTTATGGTCGTGCATCTGAATGTAAGGGCCATACGAGTAAATAGTGTTCGGGATCTTCGAAGTTGTTACCACAGAATCAAGCAGGGCTATCATTGATGTGTCTGAGAAAATTATGGCCTTGCAGATTTGAGCAACAAAATCTAAGTTTACAGTAGATAAAATGTAATGTTCTTTTCCCTAGATAGTAATATGGTAGCAAAGTGGTATCAAATTTGTTTAGTGAATTTCCAAAGATAGCAAGGGATCGAGAGTTTCTAATTTCAAGGTTGAGTTTGTTCTATTCTTGTATACTTGAAGGGATGAAGGACTTGGAGATAATTTCGGTTCTGCATCTGATATCCTTTAGTTTATCTTTGTTTCTATGAGAATAATTATCGGGACAAGATTAAAGTTGTAATAAGTCAGAGAGATATTATGGCGCGAGGTTGTTAATAATTTTATATATTAATATTATTTTATGACGACAGTGGAAAAATCCAATCTCTTTGTAGTGTAAGTAAGGCATGGCTAGTACCTCTAACCGCCCCACAGATAGTGCGTAGTGCATCTAATTGAAGGGATACTAGTTTGTTAGCTATATGTAATCGCTGCACCCATCCCAGATAATATAGGCATAATCAAAGTATGGAAGGATAAAAGAAGAGTATATTATGTTTAAAGATTTTCTATTTAATCAATATTTTAGAGAACGAAGGCAATTTATTACTAGTTTTGATACTTTGCTTATAATGCTATCTATATGATTATTCCATTTATAGTTTGATTGGAAGATTAGACCTAGATGTTTACGTTCGGTTACTTCTTTGATTTGTACCTGGTTCATAAATAACGGTGGGGTACACCAGCTGCTATGCTTCTTGGGTCTGTGTAGGTGCCATTTATGATTACATTGTTGTCTATTTGTTAAATAATCTACAAACAGGAGTAGTAGTTCTCCTCGAATCCCTGCAGCATCCAGCTTATGACAGAGTCTGGCGTGCCAAACCTTAGTGTATTGATGTTGGTCAATGGCTCGACAAAAATGGTGTGTTAGCTCGATTAGTTGGAAAATGGTAGTATCAGGAAGAAAGCCACTCTGGACAGGTGTTAGGATGGAGTTATCTCTAAGGAAGTTAAAGACATGTTTGTGAAAGATTTTTTGACAAATTTTGACTATAATACTTAAGAGGGAGATTGGTCTATAATTACTTCAATTGTTTGGGAGACTTTTTTGAATATAGCGACATTTGCAAATTTCAAAATTTTTGTTACATTATGTAGATCTAATGATAGTTTAAAAATTGACAAAGCTAAAGACAGATTTCTTTGGAGATATATTTTAAAATTTGTGTATTCATTTTGTACGGCCCGGAGGCTTTTGTGGTATCTAGGCTATCTATTTATGCCTTTAACTTCCTTTGGATGTGTTTTTTTTTGTAGAAGCAGCATGTGTTTTAGTATATAAATTAATAAGTTTCCATCAGGTTTTTGTGTAATCTATTTTTTTTTCTTTTTCATGCGTCTTATTTCTCCATTTTGCAAGGTATATTTGTTTTTGCTATATTGACCAATGAGCTTGTAAATTGAATACACAATGCTTCTATATTTGAACTATTGATAAGATCACACCATTTAGTAGCTATAACGTCCCTTTTTATGCTCACAAGGTCTGTGTTTTCATATAATTCCATACTATTCGCTTAAAGCTGATTTGTTTTTGTACGTTAAACGCCAATTTGCAATATACCAGACAGTAGTCACTACAGAAATTGTCAAGTTCACCATTTTCAGTTGTTCGTAAAGTAGAGCTGGTTAATATCAAGTCTATTAAAGAAGTATGCTTTTTGCTGGAATAATGAGTAGGTTTATGTATCAACTGAG
This sequence comes from Patella pellucida, assembly GCA_917208275.1. Taxonomy (NCBI): domain Eukaryota; kingdom Metazoa; phylum Mollusca; class Gastropoda; family Patellidae; genus Patella; species Patella pellucida. Next base: position 51,991,748 of record OU795037.1, on the reverse strand, counting down.
TAAGTGCGAATATATTTATCGCATCGTGAATAAATTTAAACTATTTGATTTTTTTAACATATCAATATTAATGTCACCTAAGATTATGCATTTGTTCAAGGGATCTGTTACAGCATTTTGAAGGGAGTTAAACATTTGTTGGTTTGTACTAGAGGTTTAGTCTCACTTTCCCCACATTTGAATGTTTTGATAAAGGATTAAGAGGTTAGCAGACCGTTGGTGTAGGGCTATAGTCTGTTTTAATTAATTAGTATGACTGGTGTAAACTTCTCACTCTAATTATTGTTAATGGTGATCACTTCCCACCATCAGTAGATTGGGGAAATTTTAAATACATTGCTAATACTAAAGGTGGATGGTTTTAAATTCAGAGTTAATTCTAGACGTAAAACTATCATGTACTGGGAATGTAGCAAAAAGTACTGTACAGCTAGGGCTACCATTCGCGATGGTATTCTAGCATCTCCTCTTCCTCAACATTATCGCCCTTCAGAGGAGGACACGATAGCAGCCCTAGAGGTTGTAGAGAAGATGAAGGCCAGAGTCAGCAGAGCTTACTGCAGTGCTATACATTTTATTTATCTATTTTTATTTAGTTAATATATGTATCTGTTCATTATATATCTGTACTTATTATATATCAAACTTTATAAATATTTATACTATAAAAAGGTATTTATTTACTATGTTGAAGTGTCACAAACTTATTACAGACTATACTTTAAATCCCCTTAAACACCCTTTGTTGTTTAATCAGTCATGGCCTAGTGGACCTTGACTGTAAACAATAGATGTGGGGAAAGTGAGACGTCCCCGTACTAGAAGATGATGAGGGTAGTCTATAATAATTGCCAAATAAAAATTTGTGATTATTACAATTTAGTTCTATCCATTACCATATAGATTCTATTTCATGGTTTTCTAAGTCAGCCCTACGTTTGAACGGTATGGAATTACGAATGTAAATAATAAGTCCTCCCCCATGATTATTTCTATCTTTCCTAATAGGTGGGTAATAAGAATGTCAAGAAATAGATTCTAATGTGATATTTCAGTTGAGCCAGGTTTCACAAATTGTTATGATGTTAAAATTCTACAGCTATCAAATTAATTTTTTTTTTAGGCCCCTTACATTCAGATGGACAATTGAGAGTTGATTATGAATTAATGAACAGGGTCCTGGATTTAGTTCGATGTCTCCCGACAAAAGTAACAAAATATAAATTATAAGAGTAATTGAAAACAAGATGTAAGCACTAATTGCTAAAAGTCTATGATTCCAATGCGGAAATTTATTCAATTTGTGGTTACATGATGACTTGGGTGTCAGATCTCCACAAAATAGTCCTAAGATTTGACAATAATGTAAGTTTTTGTTTCGACATTCATGGTATTGGTTGCTTGTTGTAAGTTTAGTTGTTAACAAAGGTATGATAAGGAATTGGTAGTTTTTCTTCAGATCACAATGAGTTTTATGTATTGAGCTAATATGTTTGAAATTATATAAGTTAACATCAAGCCATTGAGTCAACAGACGTGGTTTTGAATCGCCTGTCCAACTTCATGAGTTTTCTCCGTGTCCTCCGTTTTTCTCCCACTGCTAAAGACCCCTACGCCCAAGCAAATTTTTGAAATAAAATTAAACCATATTTTAGTCCAGAAATGACCAAGTTTGTGTCAAGTGGATGTTAAACCCCATTTCTCTCTCTCTCTCTCTCATAGTAAGTAATCTTGTTATACTGCCTCTTTAATAATCCATCCTCGGTATCCCAAGTGTACTCATTCCGTTCTACTCCACTATACCCTAGGTTAATCCATAATGTTTCAACAATTTCAAATTATCTGCCCTAGCCTTGACTGTAGCTGTGAACTATGAACCAATGAAAAACAATTTACAAACCTGTCATTTCGCATTCGTTTTTATAAGGGTAGACTAGATAACCATATTTATTTGCATTTACTGGATGATTTATGTAAATAATGTACATTTCTAAATCATTCATATTTAATTGTTTAATGAAAATCTGTAGTATGTTTGGCTGATTTCTAATATATATACAACTGGCGGTAGTTTTCTCTTTGATGTGCATAGCAGTTATATCTCATAACAACCTGCCATGACGTCATCATAGGTTGATATTCTGTTCATATCAACCGCTGATGACGTCGTGACAGGTTGATATGAAATATCAACCGCTAATGACGTCATCTCAGGTCGATGTATTCGACTCCTATCAACCGCTGATGATCAAAATAATACAAAAAAACACAGAAATAAATATTTATTCTTGTAACAATTAAAAAAGTATTATGGTACAGTTTGTAACATTCAAGACAGAAATAAACGGCGTACTTATCGGCATATTTAAATCGGTTATCCATACTCGACCATGTCTAAGATATCTTTCAGAATCATCTTTCCGTCCACACACTACACCTTTTGATCCAAATTTTCTTTAGGTTTGAATAGATCCTCATCGATAGTCGCATCCACATCAATTCCATCGCCAATTTGTTTGCTAAAGGGGTTGATTATTCGTCTGACTTCGTGTTCCTATCCATTTTTTTTTGTTCATTTGCTTTTCAATTCTTCAAAATGGCGAATTGTAAACAAACACAACCACGTAATTTCACGTGATAAATTCGGTAATATTCGTTATTTGACGGAAAGTACCGAGTAGGTAGCCCAATCGTCGTTGGCCTGTAATGGAAGAGTCCATTTAATTTAAGGGTGGGCGTTGTATATGTCAGATATTAACCAATCATACCTCAGTTGCTATATTTATATCACCCTTGGGCTGCGCCCGCGGGTTATATAATATAGCAACCTCAGGTAGGTTAATATCCTATACATATAACATCTAATCTATATGTTCGACTTTTGTTATTATTATTACTATTTGTTCTTTGTCTGAAATGTTTCATTCTATTATGTTTGTTATTATTGAACTTATACTTGGCAAGTTGATTCACAATAACTTGTCCTAGATATCACGTGGAAGTACAACGCAAGGAACGAACGAACGATTCTCAATAAAACTTGTGAACCTACATAAACATCTGGTCTTCATTAATATAATATTTAATAATTTGTTGTTAATAAATACGCATAAAGAATAATTTGGATTTCTCTCATTTAGACTAACTCCTAAATAACCTTGTCTGATTAGAGTTACTTCCCTTTGCCAACTTCCTTTACAATTAACGATTTATGGAATTGGTCGATAAAAATAGCACAATCATCAAGGGTGGATGATTCAAAAACGTGTCTAACCCAGGGGTTAGTGGAATGAAACCACTTGGGATACCGAGGATGTTAATAATCGTAACAGGTGATCAAATTCAGGTGTAAAATAACTACAGATATTGACATTAAATTGTCGATACAGTAAATTATAAATTATGTGCTAATAAAAATAATTACGAAACTTACTTGAATCTTTGTATTCTCTTTCTGACTTAGCTTTTTCTTCAGGATCAAGTGGTTCCGTATTAAGTAGTGAGGATGATGAGTTTGTATTCCCATTCCCACCACCAATAGAAAAATTAAAACTTTTTCTACCACAAAGCAAAAGACCAATATTCGCAGACATAGATGTATTTGTATTGTTATTAGATTCTAAATCTGATTGTATTCGTTGTATATCATCTAAGATAAACTGTAAACTCTCTAGATTTGTAATCTGAAAACAATCAGTAAAATATTAATTATAAAAGTAAGATAGACAAAAAGCATCAGTGCTAGCTCTAAAATCATGGTAACACGAATCCTGTAGGAGTACCATTAGTTGGATTCTCTCTGCAAGCTTTAAAGTAAATATGTGAACAAAAGATACCTCCTTGAAATTTAAGGTTGCCAAATTTTGTAACATTATATTTTTAAAATCTGTTGAGAACACTGTCTTTTAACACATTTGAATAAAGTCAAGGGGAAAAAGCAATTTTGAATAATCTGTGCAAATTTGAACAATTCTGTGTGATGACATGATGTGTCAACAGTGTTAAGAAGAAATTGTTAGCATGACATCAAATCTTTTTAAAACAAATCAACAGATGATTATATTTATGAATACACAGGAGATAATTCCATAACTTTCTGCTCTTCAAATAATTTGGCTTGCAACTGGATATTATGTGCTATGAGAATCCAATGGAATTGGCTATATCAATAATTATAGTATGATTAACCAGACTTATTCTCATACTGGAAAATACAGCTTCCCAAAAAACCACCCCCAGCTAGAATAGGCACTATCTTTCTGAGGTCACAATTATCAGGTGCAAAAACACAAGCCTAGGACTGTACAGCACAGAGCACACTTATGGCTAAACATTTGATAAACATTTCTTGTTCATTGTTTGAAATTTATATTGTGCATCTTGTACGCAGGTTTGACTTGTGAAATTGTTTATGTGTGGTGGGGTCCTCCTGCACCTACTAACAGAAATTAGAAATGCAGTTAAAGCAAGAATTATTTCTATGTCTTTTGCTCAATAGTTTATCAACTCACTATTATGTCTAAAACAACAAAGATAGGTTGCCAGGCAACGAAACATACGCCAACAGCAGCTAAATCATCCAGACAGTCAACAAGAGTTGTCGCATATTTTAACTTTTTTCGATAATGAAACATTTATAATACACTAAAATCTGATTAAGAGTAACAACTCATTGGGTAATTATGAGAAAATCATTAGAATTTGTTTGGCTTTGATGCTAACGTTTAGTATACGAAACATTTAATATCATGGATTTATATGTTCGAGTTATCAAAATTCATTGTAAATCAATATACTTGTTCGTCTCAAGACCTACAACTCGGTGCATCAATCTAAAAATCAATATGCCTTTCGTCTGATGACCTTTAACACTGTGTATAAATTTAAAGTCAATTGGATATTAACTTTTGCCTCTAGAGCACCAACAAGATTTTTTGAAGTGATCAAGGGCCATAACTCGACAGTAATAATCAGAAATTGCTGAAAATCAATAGGCTTTTTCGTCTCATGACCTCGAACACTGTATAAATTTAAAGTCAATCAGATATTAACTTTAGCCTCTAGAGCGTCCACAAGCAATTGCGGATGCCGGACGGACTGACGGACGGGTGCGACGACAATATAAGACCACATTTTAATGTGGACATATAAAAATGTTCTACTAATCATACATACATCTTGACTTAATCTTTGAACTGTTTCTATTGTTGTTAAATCAAAATTTGGATCTTTACCAATATTTTGAACAAAGAAATTTCGTAACTAAAAATAAAAAAATGAAATTATAGCTCAAATCTATTACAATTTAAACATAATGAAAATGCACTGCTGATTTGACTGGGAGTGCTGGAGAGATATAATTCAGCTGAAATGAGTTTTGGGTAGATGTGTCCAGCAGCCATACATGGCATGCAACATCGCTACATAGAGAAGATAAACCTTTTGAATTATCATCTGTGCTAATGCCAGGTGGTAACCTTTGCATTCCTCAGAACTGTGTCATACTATTACTAACCTCATCTTTGTAAAAGCCATATTGTCACATGTTAATTTCGTAATCGGATGTTGTTAAGGCCACTTTCGATGTAAGCATTTCCGCCTGTTTTCACAAGCTAAAAAGTCGGTTTAACACATATGTAATGTGACCATTCCATTCGACGAGCGTTGTTTACATTCTGGCATACAATCACGGGTTCTCTTCAACAAATTTAATCAACCCCCCTTGTTTCTGCAAATTCAGCTTGCAAATGGTAAATTCATAGGACAGGGTGTTAATACAAGCTAACAGTGAGGGTAATGTCGCCGCCGAAATCCCAAAATAAATAGATGATGCATATTAATTAATCGCACATCTATTTCTTTCAAAAGTATCAAGCAATCAAACTGATTATCAACTATACACTGAGGTTCATCACATTTCATCAGATAGAATCAAAATAACCTTGTCCCAAAGCATCGACAAATCAAATTGTTTAGCTCTGCTCAGCTTTAACTCAAATGTTATCATTAAACTCAGCCAAAACATTCACCTTATGAACATCTACATCAAGTTTAAACATTCTACCTCAACTATCTCAATTATTATGCTCCAAAGTCTTGACCAATAAAATTCTCATCATCGTACCAAGTCACGGTGATGATGTAATAAATCTATACTCAAGAGTGTAATCAATCTCACTTAATATTTATAACCAAAGTTATCGTGCCCAAAGGCATCAACCAATCAGATCGCTTATCTCTGCTTGACCCTAAGCAGACAGTGATTATCATCTAACTCCATCAAGGCATTCACCTAATGAAAATCTACACCAAGTTGGAACATTCTACCCCAGTTAAAAGGAGAGTTATTGTGTCCCGAAGTCTCAACTAATCAAACTGATTATTCCTCTGCTTACCCTGAGCAGTAAATGTTCATTATCGAAATTAGTCAAGGTATAGATGTAATAAAACAATATACCAAATTTCATCACTCTCCCTTAATTCGAACTAAAGTTATCATGTCCAAAAGCATCAACCAATCAAATTGCTTATCTCTGCTTACCCTAAGCAGAAATTGTTCATCTTCGAACTCCATTAAGGCATTGACCTAATAAACACCTACACAAAGTTTGATCGTGCTAGCTGAATTAGAAGGAGAGCTATTTTGTCCCAAAAAGTGTGATGAGACAGACGGACGGACAGACAGACAAACCCATTTTAACAGTCCTCTGCTTTCTTCGAAAGGGGGGGGGGGACAATAAAAAAAGACGGCAAGGGAAATAAAGAATGTTGGGCTCAAGGCTTTAAAGAGAAATCCTAACTTTTAACATCATTTACATTCCCTAAACTTTTCAGCGATTTTTCTGTACACATGGAAATACAAACCAGAGGCTGCCAGACAGGATATGCCACATTTTTGAGAGATGGATAGAGAACAAGCTAAAAAAGAAGTGATTTTCCTACAATCAACAACCATAATTCATGAAGTTACAATTTGATATGTGAAAATATTGCAGGAAATCAAGATGTTTGGGTTTTAAACATGCATTTCAAGTAACATCAAAATCGGTTCAAAAGTATTACCTCTATAGGGGCCACAAGCTAAAAACTTGTATTTAGTACAAGTTTTGATCCGATTCATGCCAATATCAAAAGCAGCCGAGATCGGGTAAGAATGTGACCTGTGGGGAGTTCGCAAACAATTGTGGATGGACAGACAGATGGACGGAATAGGGGGGATGGCATAATACGTCCACATGAAAATGTGGGCGTATAAAAAGACCATTATTCGGACAATCACGCCCACAATTCAGGAAGTTACATTCCAATTGGCGAAAAGATCTTTGGTTATAAACATACAAATCAGTGGCTTCCAGGCAGGATATGCCCAATGAACGATTTCCAGAAAACCAAATGAATGATTTCCAGAAAATCAAATGAATGATTTCGAGAAAATCAAATGAATGATTTCGAGAAAATCAAATAATGATTTCGAGAAAATCAAATAATGATTTCGAGAAAATCAAATAATGATTTCGAGAAAATCAAATAATGATTTCGAGAAAATCAAATAATGATTTCGAGGAAATCAAATAATGATTTCGAGAAAATCAAATAATAATGTCAATGAAAAGAAAGGAAAACCCTTTTATAATTACCTCATTAGAAACATATGATGAATTATATTCTTCCCTAAAATCATCATATAGTTCTTGAAACTGTACAGCGGTCAAATTACAGAGTTGTTCATCTAAAACATTAGCAGTATTTGGGTCACTGAAGTCAAACCATCGTGTGAGTAGCTTCTCTTGACAAATATACTCACGTAATGCTGACTCGTTCAAACTTAAAAAGGCTGTGGAAAAGTTGTAAGAATTTAGAATCTGAAAATAGTGAACATTACATGATTTACCGCGTTCATAAGTCAAGTATTGGTAGTCTGACTATATGACCCACAGTGAAATGTTGGCATATAAACACTTTGATAAACATATTTTCTTACCTTTTGAAACGAGATCGATCCATTCAGCAATAGGTCTAAAGATTCTTCTGATAAATTGATGCTCTGATTTGCTATTTGTTCTCGTAATTTGTCAGGATTGACCAATAAATTCCCTAGCTTTATCTCGCCTACAAAAAAAAGAGCATATTCACTACAATATTCACTACAAAATGAAAATGTTTATGAGTCAGTATCATACATTAAAGGACCTTTAAAATCTTCAACATTGAAAACAAGGATTATCGGTCAATTTAAATCAACATTGATGATGTTAACTTACCAGGGAAAAAAGGAGCTTCTGATATCCTATATTTAAGTTCATTTCTTGGCCTGAAATGTTAGTGACTTAGCTCCTTTAACATAATATAAGCAGAAGCAGTTTTATTTGACACTATAACTAACTTCAGTAAGTCAAGTAACAAATACTATTGCTGTTTACCTTGGAGTATAACTCTGATAATAATTTGAATGTCTCAAACTCTTTTGGAGACCGTTTTATCTCCATTTTTCACAAATGAGGCCCCTATATATTCAAACCAATTCAAGAAAATGTTTATCATCATAAAATGACTTTCTGTTCTTGGAATTATTCGAAAGATAATTTAACACTCATAGTAAGTGCAGGAGGACCGCACTACACGCAAAACAACAATCTACAAGGTAAACCTGCGGACAAGGCAGAATACAGACATTGCAAAAAATAAACAATTATCAAATCAAGTGAATGGATCCGGGGGCCTTTTGCAAATCCACATGGTTATTTAAAATACTGGCTTCTGGGTGTGAATAAAAGGCAATTGGATAATATAAAACAATAATATTCACCTTGTGATGTTCCATTCATAATCTTATTATAAATTATTTGTAGATTTTGAAAATCTTCAATAATGTTAAAAATCTCTGTCCTCTGAGTATTATTTGCTAAAACCTTTTCTACATCATCTATAAGTACGCTTATTCTAAATAAAAACAATAAGTAAATGTATAAATCAAGGCTGTATTGCTTTGCTGATAAAATATGGTAATTTTAAAATCTATGGCTCTTTGCACAGTAAAGGGACAAAACATAGCAATCAACTTTGACATGTTGAAGATAAAAATATATTTATATTTGTCATTATTTTGTTATTGTTCCTTATTGATGTATGGGATGTAAGACAGAAAATACAATATGACAGGCCTATACCTGCATGCAAATTAATTATTTTTTCTCAAAAAACAAATTGAAACCCTCATAACTTGGATGGAGCCAAACTCCTGAAAAACAATACCCATTGGATAAGGCTTCAGATGTCCATCAATTATCTTAATAAAATTGTTTTATAATGATTAAGTGCTGAATAACAACAACACCACAGTCTCTAGCACCTTTCAAAATAACAATATCTTTCCTTCAGTTTTCTCATATTTTTTTAACATTTTTCATCCTAGACGACAACGTATCGCTTGACATTTTGTAGAGTGTCTAATGTCTAAGTGTTGATATTTTAAAAAAAAGTGCACTCACACTGGTATAATTTGCTAGAATTAGACATAAAGTGTGTCTTTTACTGACCTATTCTGTATTTGGGAATCATTTTTGAGTTATTTTTGCACTGAAAAAATGTCAAACGTTACGTACACTTCATTCCATCTGCAAACACATAATGCTGACTTTGGATGAAATGCATTCCAAATTTTTTTGTAGCTTCTAACAAGGAATGTTTTTTTACAAAAAAGGGAAGCAAATAAGACTCGTCATTGGGGAGAATCAAGAAAACAAGAAAGCGGCTTCGTTAAATCTATCAATTCCTCATGTTTTCACTTTCCACCCGTTGTGTTACGTTCGCAAAATAGTAATGATCGATTTTCAGAGCTGGTGCACCTGTTCAGAATGTAAACATCCAGGTTCCTGGTTCCGTCCAGACCGAGGCTCAGGGACCGTGTCTGCTATTCTGCTTTTTCGTTCTATATCATGTTTACACATCTAATCTAAATGGACTTTGTTGCCATTTCAATCATTAGAATTTAGATAACGTTATTTTCCATCTGTCACATTTTTGACGACGTTGTTCTCCATCTATTACAATTTGATAACATTATTTTCTATCCAGTTATTGATAACATTACTATATTTCCATCCAATATAACAAACGAAAACCAACATTTATTTTGCTGAAAGCTTGGCAACAGATTATTTTGTTTTTATTTGTTTAATATAAAATTCACAGATTGAATAAAAATTAAGAAAATAAATGTTGTAAAGATATAACAGTTGCTATTTTCCATCCGAGTTCTGAAAATTGATAGTTTATCTATAATTTTAAAAGTAATGGTAATAAACAGTCCATCAAAGTTATTATAAGGTGGAAATAACTAACTATTAACTTAAACAAGTCTAACAGTAATTTCTAAACCTCAAATGGGCATTATTTATCAAATCATGCAATATCTGAGGTTCTTTTTTGCTATCTCTGAGTACCGTTACGTATCAAGGAGCAAACTAGCTAAACTATGCTAATATATGCATTTTAAATTAATAAAATAGCACTTTGTTATGAATCAAAATAGATAAATGGCATAATATTACATTTATTTTAATCTTCCTGTTGGGAGTAAAATGTCCCTTAACTGTGCAAATAGCCCTTTACTACACAATGCAGCCAATTCCTATCTTTTATATTATCTTTATGTCTTAAGATTTTTAAAAAGAAACAATAAAGGTAAATTGAAATGACACACACAAATCACTGACAAGACAAAGTCTACATTGTCATTGATTCCTGTAAAGATATACATATCATCAAAATTTAATTATCCTTTTTCCTTAAAACATTTGTAAAGAACCAGAGCAAGTTGTATTGTCAGCGCAAAGGTTAGTTATTTAAGACACTGAGTATTACTTACAAAGATCTGTTAAATGAATCAACCTGTCCACTTAGTTCGTCCTCCGTTACTGTTTGATGACATTTGTTATCAAAGGTACAGGCATAGGTCTGAATAAATGGCAATAACCCAGCTGAGGGCATAGCCTTTCCATCATAGTGACCTGAAAAAAACAAAAACAGCAACAACAAATGTTTACTTCTGTGACAAAGTTGTAATTAAGATGTGATTATCTAATAATCATTATTACATGCACCCTTTATATTACTTTATCATCATGTATAACAATGATATATGTCAACATATTCATTGGCTGTTCTCATTACACAAGAAAAAACATGACACAATGCTAAACATGTAACAAAAGACATCTGATTTTATACAGAGTAGATAGATTATATGGCATAGCAACATTGATGTAATACAGGTGGGTAATGCAAGCATCTACAAGACACCGCGATATCAATTTCATACAGATCCAATGCCCCATCTCCCCCACCCTCTGGGCTCATACGCCTATGAGGATCTCAATTTTAGATGTTAGCAAAGACCAAAAATATATCACTTTCAGTGAATTAACATACAGGACCTTCAGTTTTACTAACAATGTCAATTTTTACATTTTGACAAAATTTTATAAGAAAATATATAATATATATGTGTACTTACATTCTGGTTTAAACACCTGTAGATCAGGTCGTGTTTTTACTGCCACTAAGATAAGAAAGAGACACAAGGGCCATACTAACTCAATAAGTAAACGTAACTGAAAAAGATAAGTTGTTAGGCATGAAACATACGCCTGTGGCAGCTAAGGTAGGGTATTTGAAATGTCCACAAAGTTTGTCACATAATTATTCTTTTATAGGAAATGGGAGCATTTACAAGACACTAAAAACTTATTAAGAGTAACAAAGATAGGTTGCCATAACACTTGTCACCACGAAAATTTTACAGATGGACACAGGTCTCCAAATAATCCTGGGCCGTCACCCACGAATGTAGGGCGAAAGTTATTTTTAGTCTCTCTCTCCCTTCCCATTTATCCCCCTTTTGCATGGTCATTTTCGTTGACTTTTTAGTGTAGAATTGAAAAAAAATTTAAAAATACATTTTCTACCAGGTTTAGGTGAATATTAAAGATTTTGAGGCGAAAGGATACAAGAGTTGGTTACGTTAAAATGTTGTGCCTGAAATTGCATGTTTACTTGTCTAAGTTGTCTCTACTTCCAGCTTGTGTGTCTCAGGTTTTCATGGTCAACCTCATACATGCTTGGGCAAGAGTTTGCCACATGTTGCTCCATCTGTGGCAAAAAGCGTTCTACCCAACGAAAATTTTATGAAAAAGTTAAGAGCTGGTCGAAGAGACGAGAACTAACATTTAAGTCAATGGGGGAAACAATTAGTGACCTGTGGCCAGATGATACCGACATGATTACATGTAGCTCTCGTCCATCTAATAATATAACATCCTTGAATGTTGAAGCGATAGCCCTGCATGTTAACTAGGCTACCTACAAACGGCGACCAGTTTGTTCAGCAATTTTGGTCTGATTTTCACAAAGGAAAGCCACAAGCTAAAAAGGCGATTTTTAGGACAATCAGGGGCCATAATATAGGAAGGTACGTTCTGATGGGCACAAATATCAAAAAGGAACCAAGATCTTCAGGTTATAAACATGCATAAAAACTGTGACCTCTACATGTATAAGGGTCCACAAGCGAAAAACATGATTTTCGTGCAATCAGGGGCCATAATCCATGAAGTTTCGATCCAATACATGCCAATATCGAAAGCAGCCGAGATCTTTTGGGGATAAACTTATATTTCAAGTTTTGTCAAAACCTGTAGAGAGACCACATAAATTGTGGACGAACAGATGTCTTGACAGACAGGGGCGAAGGCAAATATACGACATAATACGTCCACATGAAAATGTGGGCGTATAAAAACAAAAGGTTTCTTTGCCTCATGAACTTAAACACTGTTTACACATTTGAAGTCAACTTGAGCACCTAGTAGAGCATTCATAGTAGGGCTATATCTGATAGTAGTTATCCAAATTTGTTGAAAATCAATAGATGAGATTAGAGCCTTTTCAACCCAAAATGGCATAAGCCTTTTGTTGTATATAATTGGCCTGTGTATAACGGCACTAATGCCTAAAGAGGTGACACATGGCTCATAATTAGTACTGGAAATATTACAGGACCTTGCACTGAAATCTAGACACTTCTCATTGACTTTGGTGCCCTGCCCAACAGTGTCCAAATCTAGTTTACGCTGTTTCATTTATAGACTTTTTCAAGTCATAGGATAGCGCTCTCACTAAATTTCACTTCTGGTATTAACAATTGTAATTAAGATAACTAAAAAAAGGTTGCCAGACAACAAAACATACGCCAACAGCAGCTAAATCTTCTGGGCTGTCAACAAGAGTTGTCACATTTTTTTACTTTTTTCAGTAATACTATAAATATATGATTAAGAGCAACAACTCATTAAGTAATTATAAGAAAATCATTAGAATTTGTTTGGCTTTGATAAAGTACTCCTCCATGCTAACGCTTAGTATACGAAACACTTAATATCATGGTTAGTCTGTTCAAGTTATCAAAATTCAATATACTTGTTCGTCTCAGGTTCTTAAACACTGTGTATAAATTTAATGTCATTCGGACGTTAACTTTGGCCTCTAGACAATCCACAAGATTTTTTGAAGTGATCATGGGCCATAACTCTGACAGTAATTATCAGAAATCGCTGAAAATCAATAGGCTTCTCCATCTCATGACCTTAAACACTGTGTATAAATTTAAAGGGAATTGGATATTAACTTTGGCCATAACTCTGGCAGTAATTATCAGGAATCGTTGAAAATCAATATACTTGTTCATCTCAAGACCTGAAACACTGTGTATAAATTTAAAGTCAATCCGATATTAACTTTGGCCTATAGAGCGTCCACACAATTTTTTGAAGAGATCAAGAGCCATAACTCTGACAGTAATTATCAGAAATCGCTGAAAATCAATAGGATTCTTCGTTTCATCATGACCTCAAACACTGTGTGTAAATTTAAAGTTAATCAGGTGTTAACTTGAGCCTCTAGGGCGTCCACAAGATTTTTTGAAGTGATCAAGAGCCATAACTCTGACAGTAATTTGGGGTAATCGCTGAAAATCTATAGACTTCTGACCTTAAACACTGTGTATAAATTCAAAGTCTATTAGATATTAACTTTAGCCTCTAGATCGGCCACAAGCAATTGTGGACGCCTGACGGACGGACGGGGGTGACGACAATATACGACCCCATTTCAATGTGGCATATAAAAGATAGTAAGCTGGCACTGCCAGGCAGGATACGCCCACATTTTCGAGACATGGATAGAGAACAAGCAAAACCGAAAGTGATATTTCCTACAATCAAAGGCTATAATTTGATATGTGCAAATATCGAAAAGAATCAAGATCTTTAGGTTATAAACATGCATTTCAACTTTCAACAAAATTGAATTAAAATTGTGACCTATACTGGGTCCACAACCTTGATATACCATATTTTAACACTATTAGCGTACAAACGGCGGCAATTTTGTCTGGCAATTATGGTCCGATTTCCTTTAAATTCAAACTCAACCTTCCGTATGGTGGAACGGTGATAGAGTCAAGCGTTTTTTTAAATCGGATAATAATCGTGACCTCCAGAGGGACCATAGGCGATTTTTCGGACAATCAGGGGCTATAATTCAGGAAGTTATGATCTGATATGTGCAAATAACGAAAGGAACCAAGATCTTTGGTTTTTAACAATGCATTTCAAGTTTCATCAAAATGGAATCAAAATTGTGACATATACTGGGTCCACAGCCTTGATATACCATTTTTTAACAGTATTCGCGTACACGCGGCGGCCATTTTGTATGGCAATTTTGTTCCGAATTGTACCGAAATTCGAACTCAACCTTCCTTAGGGTGTACAGGTGATATAATCAAACGATTTTTTAAATCGGATAATAATTGTGACCTCCAGAGGGACCACAAGCTAAACAAAGACGATTTTGCGTATAATCAGGGGCCATAATTCAGGAAGTTACAATCCGATATGCGCAAATATCGAAAGGAACCAAGATCTTTAGGTTATAACCATGCATTTCAAGTTTCATCAAAATCGAAAATTAAATTTGTGACCTCTTCTGGGTCCACAACCTTGATATACCATTTTTAAAACAGTATTCGCGTACAAACGGCGGCCATTTTGTATGGTAATTTTGGTCCGATTTTTCCGAAATTTGAACTCGACCTTCCTTAGGGTGTAACGGTGATATAATCGAACGGTTTTTCAAATCGGATAATAATTGTGACCTCCAGAGGGACCACAAGCTAAACAAAGG